>JABXJD010000203.1:592500-805000 GCA_013375575.1 Percina caprodes | reverse complement strand
ATTGTAAAATGTAATCATGTTGCTATTGTGGAACTAGCAGCATGACAAGGCCTTGGCCTACGTATAGGGCCACATGCATATTTGAAATTATTGATCACATAGTTTCAGAAGATCAATGTAGGAAAAACATTGATCGATTGGTTGATACATTATTTAATCACTTGGTTTTAATACTTCTTTGTTCTGCTGTTTTAAACGTTGCACATCACTGATCTGACGTGTTTTTACATTGTCATGTAACTACATTGGAATGTATATGCCTAGGCTTGAAATCAACTGATGGGCAAATTTAAAATGAGATTAACTAGAAGTTAATCATTTAATTGTGCAAAACTGATATTTAGGCCAAATATTCAATCAACATGTGCCTTTTCATGGTTGAAAAGAAGAAGAAAAATTCCTGCAGTGAAAAGACATTGCAAATATATGCTTATCAGTTGAAGTGGGGTGTTTTGCTCGAATGTGCAAAAGTGCGCTCCAAGCGGGACCTGTGGCGCGTCTTTTTCATCGCCAGCGGGAAAGAGGAGGAGGAGGGGGCTTGACGCGCGCCACAGAGGTCACATTTCACCCCATTTGCGGGATGGAGACAAAGATTAAAGGCAGCGAAACGGACTGTTCTTACTGCAGCGAACGAATGCACTCACTCGACATTCATTTGATTGCGCCCCCAGCCCCAGCCCCAGCCCCAGCCCCTTTGTGTGTGTGTGTGTGTGAGAGAGAGGGAGAGAGAGAGAGAGAGAGAGAGAGAGAGAGAGAGAGAGAGAGAGAAGAACAAGGATAGCGCCAACCAATCAGAAATCCCCTCAGGCGTTTAAAGGGATGGTGGGCAGTCTCTCGGGGCTTTATGAGCGACTTATTTTACAACCTGCACACATTCTCTCGTCTTGACCTCCCACGGACAATCAAACGGAGCCAAGTGTTCGGATGACTAACAGCCCGTTTCGCCTGACTCGGCATGGCTCTGTCCTGAGTGGCGCTTCTCTTCTTTTTCCTCCATGTGAGCTGCTGCTGGATGCTACTCGCCCTCCCCCCGCCGCACTTGTTGCGCAGAGACTAGATGCGCCGCTGACTCCTTGGAGGAGAGGCAGGGACGGACGGCAACAGGTGCACACAGAGAATCTTTCCTAAAAAGGCTGCACCGGAGGTAGGGCAATTACGCATCATTTGTGGTATTAATATGGAGGTGTTTTGTCGTATTTTCAACCAAACATTTAATCTGTCGTGATTTATTCGAGTGTAAGGTTGATTTATATTAATTTAATTATTTTTTCTTTCACTTTTTTGACTTTAAACATAAAAAAACAACTTTAAATGCCGATTTGAAGATCTTTTGTCCGTCTTCAGCCTTCCCCGGGCGCACAAAACCAGGATGCCGGATCTGACGAGCCCCGACATTGCCAACAAGTTTAATGAGAAATGGCTGGAGGTTTACCCCGAGGATCAGGTCACCGGGTCCGACTCTGTCCCCCTGGACGACAGCCTCACTAGCCTCCACTGGCTCCAGAATTTCTCCATCCTCAACGCGGACCCGGAGCGACCCAGCGGAGCTGGACCAGGCTGCCCGTCCTCCCAGCAGCACCTGTATCTCAAGCGGCTCGGCTTCCCCAGAGGTGGCACCGACTCTCCGTCCAGCCCGCCGGCCGGGGACACCGCCGCCACCGGGATGCCTCTGTACCTCGGGAGCCCCGTCACCTCTGGCAGCGAGTCCACTGCGGAGCCGCTGTTCGCCAACTGCGCACATCCAGGCAACGGCTACGTCCAGATCCCCATCCAGGCCAGTCCGCCCGTGGAAGTCGACTACAAAAGCAACCCTAAAGTCAAACCGCCCTATTCATACGCATCTCTCATCTGCATGGCCATGCAGGCCAGCAAGCAGCCCAAAGTGACTCTGTCCACCATCTACAACTGGATAACGGAGAATTTCTGCTACTACAGACACGCGGAGCCCAGCTGGCAGGTAACCGAGACAGGCTAACTCCCCCATTCAATTATTGATGAGTCAGATAAATGGTGAGGTGAGGGAGAGAAGGGTCACCATCAGACACCACATGGTATGGTATAGGACATCAGAAAATACCTTCTTTTTTATCAATGTGGGGAAACAAAAAAACATCAGATGTAGTGCACATTTTAATTCGTTTCTATTTCATCGGATTAGAGACTAATTTCATTCTTTGATGATTTCCATGACAAGTGCTTCTTAATGCCAGTCTCACAAATTTCCATGTTCCCAGAGAGAGAGTGCTCATACAGGGTTTTTGTCTGAGGGGAATGGTGATGGGGTGGAGAAAGCACTCTAAACGTGTGTGTGTGTGTGTGTGTGTGTGTGTGTGTGTGTGTGTGTGTGTGTGTGTGTGTTAATGAGGGCTCCTGAGAGAGATGGCAGCTAAGCACAGCTGATCATGTTTGAAATGCACAGAGCTGCCTGTTACTAAAAAGCCTCATTAGGTACATTTGCTTTCCAAACAACAACAATACAACCCCCCCCCTCCGCCTCCTCCTCCTCCTCTCCCTACAAAGACAAACTGACATTCAGTTTTTGCATGACTAACTAAATTTGCTCAAAGCCAATGAGATTATGTTAAATATCCTTTTTTTGTGTCTTTGTCACAGAACTCGATTCGTCACAACCTGTCCCTCAACAAGTGTTTCAGGAAGGTCCCCAGACAGAAAGACGAGCCAGGGAAGGGAGGCTTCTGGCAGATCGATCCACAGTATGCAGACATGTTTGTCAATGGCATCTTCAAACGCAGGAGGATGTCTGCTAACAACTACAACAACAGCAGCGGCAGCGGCACCCATAGACCGAGCAAACTGGTTCAGGGTTATCACAGCACCCAAAATGGCTGCCCTTACCAAGGACTGGGCGGCAAACGGAAGCACCTGTCCTCTAAGAACAACAGCAAGGCAATGAGGGCGAGTGAGTCACCTCTTTTAGCTACAGAGGCCCACAAAGCAGACATCCTGAGGGGGGACTTTGATCTTGCATCCGTGTTCGACGACGTTCTCAGCGGGAACTGTAGCACCTTCGAGGATTTGGACATCAACACGGCGCTGAGCTCCCTGGGCTGCGAGATGGACGTTTCCATGCAGGGGAGGCAGCAGTCGGCGGGGCTGGGAAGGTGGTGCGGCGGAGGGGACGTCATGGCTCAGAGCGAGCCACTAAACCACCACCAATCCTACGGTTACATGGATTGCACAGTCAGTATGGGAGAGCTCCACGTGCTGCCACCACAGCAGCATCCGCAGCAGCTGGACCAGGATCAGCTGCTCCAAAGCCACCACCACCACCTGCAGCAGTTCGACGAGCCCTCCGCGCTCTTCCCGGAGCAGCCCGAGGAGGCGGTGCTGCAGCCCTGGGAGGAGATCAAAGAAGAGGCGCAGGCGATTCCTCTGACTCTGGATCAAGGCTTCAGCCTATGCGAGAGCTTCTTCACAGAGATGCAGCCATGGGAACGAGTGGAGGCCTATCTGTGACCTTTGACCCCAAACGTCATTGACTCCTTATTATCTACTCCCAATGCCCTGAAGTCAATCATGTCTGATTACTGATCCAATATAACCCCCAAAGATATTACCACCAGTTAGAAATACAGCCCAGCTGCATCCAATCATTTTGCAATACATTGCATCTGTAATTTATTTACTTTAAATATTATTTACAAAAATGATAAAGTCAAAATTATCTTACACTGTGAACCCAGATAACAAAGATTCCCCTACCAAAAGACATTGATCTGACTATAAAGCTTGTTGGACAACTTGATTGGGGATTATTCCATGTCCTATAATCCCATTTCTTCATGAATGGGCCAGCAGAATGACAGCAATGTGTAACATGACACAACACTGTTGTATCAGGCACAACAAAATGACAATACAACAGAGAAACATTTATAAACCAAATTTAAGTTTCATGTGGACGGAGGAGGATTATCGCACTCAAGAAAAATGACGTGACTGCGTGCAGAAAACCGGACAAATACATTTTTTAAGTTGGATTTTCTGAAACTATAACAGGTCAAATGTCAGGCAGCGGGTGAAAAGACAATGTGTTCAAATGAACTGGACTGAACTGCAGCTATTTGTCGCTCCAGGTGATAAAATGATGACAGGAGAAAAGTGAAGAAAACCCCATTACCTTCCTTCAAAGCACTCTCCACAAACATGCACTGTCACTACGGGACTGAGACGACATGAAGGACTCTATTTTGCTACATTAGCATTATACATTTTTTTTACTAACATGCAGCGAAATCAGCCATTTATCAAGTTATCAGAGAAGGAGGGAGACTTTAAACTCATAGTCTGAGAAAATAAAATCAGTCATTTATAACTTTGTTATATCGTCAGTTTAATATATATATATATATATATATATATATATATATATATATATATATATATGAATATTTGCCATTTGCCTACATTTATGAGAGGAGCAGACCTAAAAAATTTATCAACTTTCTGTCAGTAATGAAAATCAAACATTATGCACTTTGATAGGCAGCCGTTTAAGGAAAGCAGGAAAGCTTTTATTTCCAGGATGTTTAGTTTAATTTCTTGTATCGTATTAAAATGGTGTTTTCTAAAAGTTTACTGACCATAATGAAAGTGATGCATATGCTGTAATTGTCCATATCAGTTTGTGTTAACAATGAACTCAACACTGCAATAAGTCGACTGGTCAAGTTTTTTTAGTTGATTTATGTTCTGTACAAATATAAAAAAAAAAAACAGGTCATTTTTTTGATTATATTTCACCAAATTTGCTAATAAGGAATATGCAGTTTATTGGTGTCTCTGTGTTGATTAATGATAAAATAAGAGAGTTCTGTTTTCTGTCACTGGGTGATGGATTTGACCTTATTGATTGCGTTGGTCTACATCTTTTTTTTTTATTTGTATAGGTTGTTTTAACAAATCTTAAATTTCAAAATGTGTCTGAGAATATAATAACTGTTGGTTTGAGGGGACATTGAGCAGATACATACACTCAACGCTTAAAAGGCCAGATTTTCTTATTGTATCATATTGATCAAGTTTGGTACGAGCTCTTTAATCCTACCATGTTATTTTCATTTGTACTTTTTTATGCTGTTTAAAATGCAATCATGCCTTGATGCAATAAATGGTGTCAATTAAAGAAAGAACAATAACAAAAACAGGTATTGTTTGCTTGTCATTGTGAAATATCAGCGATTAAAACACCCACGCATGAAGTGCAGTATGAAGCTCTAGTCAGGATTATTGACTAAAAGCTCTGTGTGTGCAATGAAGAGACGCAAGGTCTATCAGAGTTTATCATTAATCAGCACGGGCAGGTCTGGACTTGCTTAGTATTTGAAACATTCAAGGTGTCATATAATAGTATAACAGCTCTACAATATAATGCTATCTAATACATTAGCCAATAGAGAACTTGACCTTCAGCATGAGCTTGATTGTTAAAACAGAGGGTGGTCATCTCTATTATAGTCTTTGAGACAACAATACTGTGCTGTAGGGATGACATATTTTTGTTGGCCATTGGCCTGTTCCCCTTGATAAAAGAACAATGGGATTTTTCCATTAGATTTTGGATTACTGCAGAGAATAAGCTATGATATGGTTATGATACTTACGTGTTTTGGTCAGCAAAATAATCTGATTCTTAAAGCGTTAATGCAACGTCAGAAGTACAAAGCTAACGTTAGGTCATTAACAAACTACACCATTGTCACATGACTACAATGTCAACACAACTGGCTTCCAACTCATTGTGCGTGCTCTGTGTGATGATGTCTAATGTCACGACAGACCTCTGTAGTCTCATTTAGTCACATCTTAGTAACCGCCATTTAAACCCCTTTAAGTTCACAAGTAGGTTTTTTACTGACATATTTTTCTAAAGAAACACAACAATGTATAAAAAGCTCTATTAACTTGTATCTCATCACCGGAAAAGTGCTTCTAATAGACTTCAGTGGTCTAGGTCGAAGTATAATGGCGTCACTTTGTCCATTTCTTTAACTGTCTATGGTATATTGTTTACCATGTTCACCATCTTAGTTTAGCGTGTTAGCATGCTAACTATTGTACTAAAGCAATAAACATTTCTGTACAAAAATGTAAATACATGCAATATGCAACATTAGTTAGAATCCAAACTTAGTATCTACTGCCACGCTAGCAGACTGAGTTGCTGTTCTTATATATAGCAGTGCTTTGGGCTAAATGCTAACATAAGCATGCTAGCATACACACAAAGACAGTTAAATATGTTTATCAGGTATAATGTTTACTATGTTCACCATTGCTAACATCCCTCCAAAAGTCAATGAGAAGCTTCGCGAAAAACCACAAATGTCAATCTCATGTTGGCACTTCAGGAAAAGTGAAGGGATCCTGTGCAAACAAATGTCTGTAAAATTAAAACATTTCATGGTTATCAAACTGTCAAGATATTGCAGTGTGAACCAGACTGTATGAAATATGTCTGAACCAAAGTGGTGGACTGACCGACTGACCGCCCGCCCGACTGACTGGTTAGCCTATCCTTATTTTTACGGTCTATGCTGCCATCCATAGGACCACACTGCTAGCATGTCTAAACATGAAAAACATAATATAAAAGTAAAGAAGTTTTAGTGATAAAGAAAACAGAATACATGCCAAAGATCACTCAGGCAGGAGGGGTTCTGCCCCGGGGTTCATAAGAGGCCAGGAGTTCAAAAAGTTAACTCAGCCACAGAAAGTATAATCACTATTTCTGAGTGTAGTGAGTTCACGTTCTTTACAGCTGATTACATGTTTTGATTGTGCACTTCAGGGTCAAATCAGTTTAATGAAAGGAAAAAGTACTCCCTAATCAAGATTTCAGTCAACTTCAATGAAAACGTAATGCTTTCTTTCTCTAGCTCCACATGTTGACCTTGTATCTATCAAAGACATGTCTCATAGCTGTTAGTAAATGCCCTCAAAAGTCACAACCACACCTAATATCACCCTTTTCCAGGATTATGGAAGCATGCCCTGTATGAAAATGTGCTTTTCCACCTCAAATCTCTTTTTAATTGAAATTGTTAGATGAAAAAGGGGAGAAATGCATAAGGCTTATCCCTGTCCCTCTGGCTCGCGGCTCCCAGCCGCGACAGGTCATGTGTGGAGATCTCCAGGAATGGGTGGAATAACTTAGATTCCTAAAAACAGCAGGTACTGAAGCCTGATTTGAGGCCTAAGGCGTGTGACTACTGGCCACCTTGCCACCAGAAAATCACTCCAGCTGATGGAGAGGCTGATCCTGTGACAGCTCCAAGTCATATTATACCAACCAGTTATAGGCCTATAGGTGACTTCTATTTGCAGGAGGAAATGTGAGTAAATTAGAGAAGCAACATCAGTGTCACTATCAAGCTCAAGTTGAAGGCTAAAGAGGCATCCTTTGTTCCCAAACGTGTGTGTGTTTGTGTGTGTTTGTGTGCGCGTGCAAACTTTTACATTTGTCTCTGTTTGTCTGTGACCGTGTGCACATGTGCACTTACATTATACTCCCATAATGTTTGTGTTGCTCCACAGGCTTCTTTGTCTGCACTCGTGCTGATGTGTGCGCTGCCTGCTGTGTGTGTGTGTACACGGTGGCGATCGAAGCCCCGTGGTGGCCCAGATAACACTATCTCTGTGGAGCCAGAGTCCCGTGGTTCTATTCAGTGCTGTGGATGAGAGGCTGGGACTGCCCAGCACGCGGACCTGCTCAAAGAAGCAGGAACATGCTGGCCTGTCACTGTAGGCTAACCTGGCTTATAATGGTTTATAACCTCCTCATTGGTGCCCCTCTGGGGGGCTCTGCATCATGTGTGTTTGTGTATGAGTTTGGATGGGTTATACAGAAGAGGGCAAGAGACAAGAAGAGGGTGTATTTGGTGTTTTATTGCCATCATGGCACCCTCTGGACAGCTCCTGATTAGAGTCAGGCATGAACAGGGTCAACCAGCTTTGCTAAAGAAGCGCCCCTCCCAGCATGACATAGATAGAGGGTTCAGCTTTCCATTTATTGTGGATAACCACAGAGCTATTCTTTAAGGGAAACGGCTAATAGAAGACACATGATGGGGGTCCAACACTAATTAGATCCTTCATTGTGGCACAGAGCAAGAAGTGGCAGTGGGAAGGCCCTAAGTCTGTTTTATAGCCCCTAAGGTACCCCTGAGAGTGAGTGATTACATATACAAATAAGTCTTGGATCACACTGATAAACGCAATTTCCTCATGAATTGACACACATGTCACAAAACGACCTTCATCAGGAATAACCTTCACCTCTCTGAATTGGTGGGAAATTTCGTCCATCTCTTGTTTCCAAGCCCTCATCACATATTGATAAGGGAAAAACACTGGGATGACATTCAGCAGTCTGACCATCCATTAATGCTTCTCCAGACTGGCCCAAAACAAGAGGATGGACTTAGGCAGGAAATACACCTAAATAGTCTTTCCAAAAGCCTGTTGTTTATGTATGAAATGCTAATTAGATTGCCTGTTCCATTTTTGAAAGGAATTGCGGATGGTAAATTAGAATAAAAGGACTGAAGTGTAGTAGGGTGGGTGAGGGTTTCTTTCATTTACAGAGATTAGTGTTTACCTACTTGCATAATTGGTCACATAAGTGTACACATGGCCATGTTTACATCCAATAAGAACAGGATCATTGCTTGAATAACTGAATGTTTCCTTGTATTATCTTTCCACACCAGTGGAGTTTTTTGTCCAGAAAAGCCTTTATTCTTCCGATTGTGGTGTTGACTAACGAAGACTGGATCACCAATTTTCCAACGCCACATGAACCCACACAGAAACCCTCTAGATTCTGTTTTGATGTGCTAATTTTATTTATTCAGGGCATGTAGTGCAGACAAATGCAGGTGCACACACACAGATGGCAATTAGGAATATGTATAGAGGTTATTTAAGGCCAGAGAGACTCTATTCACCTTCATATGGGTTGTTCAGCGCTTATTTGTCAAATCCCCTATTGTGTTCTTGATGTCTCTCCAGAGATGTAGCTGGAACATGTGGAACATACACTTGGGATTCGGCATTCGCTGCAGGGTGCAAAAACATCATAAACCATTTCCATTACATCTGTTATGCTCCTGAGTACTCAGAGTGCCTTTACCATGAAGGCCTTGACCTTTACATTTTTCTGATACCCCACAGAGTAGACTTTCAATGACTGCCTCATAGTGTTGCTGCTCGTTAAGATAAGCAACTCCAGTGAGGTCAACCTCATGGAAAACACAATCAGTGCCATGCCATCACTCAGTCAGTCAATCATAGGGCTCATTTGACTGTGAACGTTGGCCACTGTGTACTGCTGCTTTGTGTTGGTGTTGTTGGGAAGATGATGGGTGTCATATATCCTATTGGTGTCGTTGGGAAGATGATGGGTGTCATATATCCTATTGTTTCCCATTAGCATGTGATATTTGCACGTGTACAGCTTTATTAGATAGTATTGTGTTCTTAGTACAATGCATATAATTGCACAAGTGTGTGCCAATGGTTTTGAATCATGAAATCACACTGCGTGTAATAACTTTTTATTTCAGAATAATATATTTATGTGGTTTTATGCTATTTTCTTTTGTATAACATATCATGTCGCATATACAGAGAGAGAGTGACAGACTTTTTTCCTATTACATATATTATACATTGTACAAGAGATGTCTATAACCCCTGCAAAAATGACTAGTTTCACTGTCAGAATTTGATGCATTTGGTCCAATAACATTTGAAAAGTCTAGAAGAGTCTAAATGAGATTAAATCATTTTGTCCCAATTCAAGTTAGCGAAAGGCTAAACGTGAAGTTAGCTAACTCGACAAGTGGAAGTGTGCTTGCTTTATGTTCTATACGTCCATGATTCCAACGGGGTAAAAAGCCTTTCAGACAAAAGGTGGCACGGGAACCGTAGCGCACTGAAACCCGTTGTTTCCAGGGCGCAGCGCACTAAGATGTACGGTGAACCCTGCAGCAAGCGCAGCACACACCACGTTTGGTCTGAAGGTCCTTTGGGAACACAAGCAGTCACATGACCTGAAAGGTTGAGGAAAATGGCACACAAAAAAGGTAAGTGCTAAAGACCTACTTACAAGAAAGTGGAGTAAAGTTTGTCTGCACCTTCTTGTGAAATAGCCTGTGCTAGAGGCTTGGACACATAGGGACTACTTGTGGGGTTAGTTGGTAAACTACTGTAGCTGGTGAGCTAACGGCTAACCTAGCAAACCAGAACATGCTAGTGTAGTCAGTGATAATGTCCTAATAGAGCACGTTTTTATTTTCCCTGTAATGTACCTTTTGCTCCCCCCTTACATTTCGTTCTTTTCAATAAAGAGTTACTAAAGAGTGGGGAAAAGCTTTAGTCAGCTACACTCAGTTTGGGTTCAAAAGGAAGTATGGAACTGACCTGTGCATCTATGCTCTTAAAGAGATTGTGTCCAGGTAGAAAGTCTGTATTCATCTGTATTCCTGTTTTATTGATGCGTCAAAGGCATTTAATAGAATTAATCAGGAATGATTGTTTGTACAATTGCTGGATAAAAGTGCCCCTAAATATTTTGTGAGAATTTTAGCGTTTTGGGATGCCCATCAAACGTGTCAGGTTAAATGGGACAATGTTTTATCTGCTCCATTCTGTGTCGCCAATGGAGTACGGTAAGGAGGTATTTTGTCTCCTATTTTATTTAATGTTTATATGAATTAATTATCAAATCGGCTAAATAGTTAATCATCTCATGTATGTAGCCGATCTGGTACTGCTCTGTCCATATAGTGTGGGCTGCTGAAGTTGTTCGCAGTATGGCCTTGATTATGACATAAAGTATAACGCTAAGAAAAGCATCATGTCTATCATCATATCTAATGACTGGACCGATGACAAAGACCTCTACCGACAGCGTTGTAAAATTTATCCTCATACTAACATGCTTATTATAAGGAGGTTTTCTATGTGCTCTGACTCTGTGAAGTGCTCTAGACCCTACATCACACTACATCACACCATCACATGCCTGGAACACCTCCCTAGGGAGGCGCTCAGGAGGCATCCTTACCAGATGTCCCAGCCACCTCAACTAGCTCCATTCAACGCAAAGGAGCAGCGTCTCTACTCCGAGCATCTAACAGATGACTGAGCTTCTCACCCTCTCTCTAAGGGAGACGCCAGCCACCCTCCTGAGGAAACCCATTTTGGCAGCTTGTACCCTGAATCTGGTTCTTTCGGTCATGACCCAGCCTTCATGACCATAGGTGAGGGTAGGAACGAAAACTGACCGGTAGATTGAGTGCAACAGTGCAAGCAACCTATGTGTATTAGCATATACGTGTGTTCTTTTGGCTTGTGTGCGTGTATGTGTGCATCTTGGCATCCACCACTTGTTCGCTGAAAGACATTCTTGCCTCGTGCCTTCGTGTCTCTATGGTCGCAGGGAGCGGCTGATTGTCCCACAGGCAGACAGGAGGAGGGCACACAGCTGCCACACACACAAACACCAATGGCACAGACACAATTACGCACACAGACCCAAGCCAGCCACAGATTATTCAGGCACACTGACACAACTGCACGAACCCTTACAGCGTCAAGCGTTTGCACACACTCAAGCCCACACATTAAGGGCTAGCCAGAGGGCAGCGTGTCAGGAGGGTGAGCATGGTCGAGTGTAGAGAGCGAGCCAGGACAGCACTGGAGCTCTGCCACTCACACTGCGTCAATCTTGGTGCCAAGAAGCAGAGCAGAAAACAAGTCTGGACCAACCTTCTCAATCTGGCCTGCTGCTCTGTCTGATTCCCAGCCAGAAAACTCTCGCCAGGTTTAAGTTACGGTGTGCAACCTTTTGTACTGTACCTGACTTATTCATCGTCTAGATCAATAGATCCCGACTTCTTCTTTTTTATCTACATCCCTCTCAGATAAAGTCCCCATACAATAAACAAAATCTATCTATCTATCTATCTATCTATCTATCTATCTAAACCATTTATTCATATTTTTAGATAACTACTTTAACTGGTTAGACATTATTTTTAGCTATTTCAACTGTTTATTTATTACTTATAGAAATTTCGACTGTTTATTCGTAACTTCAAACTAACTATTTTAACGGTTTATCCATCACTTTTAGTTATATATTTTAACCATTTATTCATAATTCTTACCTAACTAACGTTCCCATTCATTCTCAGTGGTAACATGCAACTACAGGTCTTACAACTGACTGGCTGTGCAGTCAGCCTATCAGATGCTTGTCTAGTGGTTCTTGTAACAGTATATTTATTGAAGATAAGCATCACACCAATTTGTAATCCTATATAGATGTTTATACCTATAACTAACGTGGAGTGGTAACATGCAACTCTTCACCATGCTTAGAGATAGGCATGGTTTTATTTCAGTTAGACTAATACCTGGCTGATGGCAGTATCCCATGCCTATCTCTAAGCATGGTGAAGAGTATGTGATGATGTGGCTATTTTAATTCTAAAGGCCAAGAACTTTATCAGGATGCATAATATCCTGAATCAGATAACTGGCCATCTGCCTGCCTCTATGGGAATTTAACATTATGTATACTTATCCTGTATAAATAAGAACATTTATTTATTTACTTATTCATTCACAAAGAAAATTGGTGTCCTTAAAGGTTGATTTTACCTCATATAGGTATTAAAATAAATTTCAAACACATGATATCTTTTAGTCAACTTAAGCATGTAAACAGATATACCATGAATTTAGTGAAAAGTTTTTTACTATTTCAGCATCAGCATTTAATTTTTCTCCCACAATGCCACTTACAAGTGGCCGAGGAAGTCAAGGATATTCAGTGAAAAGAAAAGAAA
Source organism: Percina caprodes (assembly GCA_013375575.1). Taxonomy (NCBI): domain Eukaryota; kingdom Metazoa; phylum Chordata; class Actinopteri; order Perciformes; family Percidae; genus Percina; species Percina caprodes. The sequence goes on along the minus strand of JABXJD010000203.1, from coordinate 792,119 downwards.
CAGAGATAAAACATACAAAAGATTCTAGATATGTTTGCACTTGAATGCTTCATTTATGTATCTGCTGTATGTCTGTCTGTCTGTCTGTCCATGCATCTTTGACAGCAGTACAAGGTTGTGTGTGTGTCCTTCCACCCCCGCCTACTATCCAGGACCTCTTCAAGCTACTAGACTGCCTCCACCAACCCCCTCCTACACACACACACACACACACACACACAGTTATTCCATTCTTCTCCTATGTCTGCGCACCGCTGAGGGCTCTTATTTGATTAGCTGCGATTTGCTTTGTGAAGCAGTGGAGCATTTGGTTCACCGGGGGAGCTATACACAGCAAACATCTTTCACTGACACATGCAGGGGTTCTCAGACAAAACACACACAAAGACACATACAGGATACATACATACACACACAGAAAATTTCAAATACAGTTTTTCCTCAAGATTGCCCCAGTCTTGTGTTCTTCTTGCAATTGTGCGCATAAGCTTGCATGATTTACAAATGCATATCTGACAACAACTCCACAATCTCCAAACATGTGGACCGACATGTGAGCATCACAAGCTTCACTGTCAACAGTTCCTTTAACAGTGACTAACCAATGTCTGTTTACTGGCCATGACCTCATCTCGGCCTGCACAGGAAATCACCTCTGATTACATAAGGATGACTGCGGAGCGACACCCTATCTACCAGGCCTTAGCTGCACTCACCACCTCCTTCAATAATGGATATGAGGTCAATGTGTTGTGGAAGGTGCGTGTCTTTGGGAGGTGCGTGAAAAAGACACAACACAAACAACGGTGTCATTGTGTCAGTGTCAGACTCCCTATGCCTTTGTGTTCTTTTCATTAATCAGGGAAGATGCACACAGGGTGACAGATTTTCCAATGTTAAGTGTTTCAGTAAGCTGGGCGGCTGTAGCTCAATGGTAGTGCGGTTGCCTGCCAATCAGAAGGTTGGTAGTTTGATCCCTGCAGTCCCATGTCAAAGTGTCCTTGGGCAAGACAATGAACCCCAATTTGCCCCTGATGCTGCGCATCGGAGTGTAAATGTGTGACAGTGGTTATCTGATGAGAAGATGGCACCTTATACGGCAGCCTCGGCCACAGCGTGTGAATGGTGTTTTGGTTCCTGTACTATGTAAAAGCGCTTTGAGTAGTCGTTAAGACTAGAAAAGCGCTTTATAAAAGAAGTCCATTTACATTTGTGTCAGGTGCTGCAGTAGCACTAACATGCTGCTTGTGTTGGTGTTTGTGAATGCAGAAGCACATGCTTTAAACCAGTGGTGTAGTCTATGTGCTTCGCAGGTATACGCAGTATACCCACTAAGGAAGCACCAGGATTTCCAAATACCAACTTCAAAATGCTCAATGACACGCAACAACATACTTTCCATTTTTAACCATTTTTTCTTCTTCACATAGGCTAAATAAAAGGTATTTTCACTCTAAATTGGTGCATAAAAGGGTATCTGAATACAGGAATTTCCATGGGGGAGGACATCCAGACCCCGCACTTTTGAAATGCCCCCAACCCTCCCCATCTATCTCCCAAAGGCAGATTCTGGCCAATATACAGTACAGTATGCCTTCTACAATACATTAGACTACACCACTTCTTTACACCATTTTCATACTAGTCAGGATCAACATTCTTGGGATAAAGCCCTCAGAGCGAGCAAGCTACATGCTGAAAATGGCAAGTTTGCAAGTCAATTTAAACCGTGCAGGCCTGCTTTCTGTGAGTAATTGGTCAAACTTACAAAGAATATGTTTACGGCAGTTACTCTCTGACGTTTCGGGACAGATTGGCAGGATTGCTGTTGAAAAAGTACACACGCCGATATAGTGGTAACAGTAAATGACGTTTAACAATGTATCCAGCTAATTTGAATAGCTCACTTTACTGTATTGTGTGAACAGTTAACTTCAGTTAATATTTGATGTGGCGTTTTCTTTTGCAGGATGCAAATGTTCCACCCCAACAAGTTACTTTCCAAGATTATTCTGCAGAGCCACCGTCCCTGCGCCCAGAACTTAGCGCGCACAATGCAATTGTGATAGGTTTAAAGAAATATAAACAACTCAGAGTGTTTTTCTATTCTTATCCCAGAATGTACTGGTATTTGTGGTGTAGCTAGACTCTTATTCTTACGCTACAGTGCCAGACTATTTTTTTTTTTACTGCAATCCAACCATTGTGTACTGAAGCATCTGCATCTATCTCTCCACTCATTTATTCAGATTTTATTGTCTGGTTTTTTATTGTTACCCACCAATAAGTAGAGAACCTCCAGAGCCAAAACTGCAGTCAAAGGGGGTTTATTTGTAAGGGCTAAATGTAATTTATCCATAATTTCATAAAGTGTGATTACATTGGATTAGCACAAAAAAATAACCACTAAGCGGCTTTTATTATGCAGAAGTGTATTTTAAAGGGGAACTTTACACTTCAATGTCTGATTACATGTGTTGGGGAGTACTACTGCACTGTACTACTGTGAAAATATTTTTTTGTTTGGCTCCAGGGGGAGCTGTATGATATTTGTTTAATTGCTTCAAGTGATGAAGTGAAAAGACTCTGGAGTCAGTAAGAAGTGAGATTACCACACCTCTGTAGCCGCTCCCCATCTCTGTGAGGCAAGTACCTCGAGGCTACATAAGCTGTCGCTACTATTACCACACACCAGAACCGAAGTGCCGGCAGTCGAGTTGCATGGTGGTTAATGTAGGCACAAGCTTTTGACAAAGAAGGAGAATGAGTGATAAAAAGAATGTTGATAGTAATCTTTTTTTAAACTATTGTGAGTCCAACAATGACTGGCTAAGGATGAGATATGCAGTAAATTGTGTTGTGAATGTGAAAACTGTATTTTCTTTTAGACAATGCTGGAAAGTCCCAGTTCTCAAATTTTAAACATGGCAGGTGGTTTATGATCATCCATGTGTGGTCAAGCTGGTTTGAGATTCATACGCACAGCTGTGTTTCAATATGTTTAACATAAAGTCTTATGACATGTAAGTAAGTGCCGTGTCATTACAAGAGACAAGATTGTATGTACATCTAACTCAAACAGCAAAGCCAAGAGCATTTCAACACACAACTCCCCAACATTTTGGTGTTTTGGATGTGTGCAAGGATGACAAATGGGATGATTCAAACAGCACAGAAATTTGGCCCAGTGCAAGGGACAGGTTCTGATAGCGGGTTCCATTTTGGATCTGGCTCCGAGTTGGTAATCGTGCATCCAACCAAGCACAAACATCTCTTTTTTGGCTAAATTCTGATCTGTTCCTCATCACTGAGCCCAAGATCAGTGTCTGAAAATGTGAATAATAATTAATTACATTTATATAGCACTTTATCATAGACACTCAAAGCGCTTCAGGGGGGTGGACTACACTCTAACACCAATGTGTAGCACCCACCTGGGTGATGCATGACACATCAGCTTCGTAGGGGAGAGAAACATGTTTTTAATGGTAGGGATAACCGGAGCACCCGGTAAAAAAAACCCACGCAGATGTTACAGGCCTCAAGCATGAGTAACCTGTTAACAGATAAATATGCCCTGTTTTGATGCAGGAAAAGAGAAACAGACACATTAGTTGCGTTTGTTCAGCAGGCAGTCCTCTGTCTTTATTAACAGGATTTTATAACTTTCTTTCTTTTTTAACAAATTTCACATCCTTCATATTAAACTCATTCACCATAGAAATAACATAGTATAGTTTATGTATTTACCAATCTGCTCTTTAATTCCCACAGTCCCAACCATTACCAGCATTGTTGTAATCTTAACATGTCATGTCACATTTACTAGCTGTAGTGAAGCATATAACTTGCTTCTCTCTTCACCCTGCATAACGCATTTACCAAACCTTAATAACACTACCTTGTTACAACTACACAATAACAACACTTACGCATTTATAATCGACGTCAAGGAGCTGCAGTAAAAATAAATAAAAATACGACATTACGGCCGCCATCTTGTGACTTCGTTTACATGCCAGAGCTAGCAAAACTATGCTAGTGTATAGGAATACAAGTTTCTAACTTGAATAAACACATTTTCTGCCTCAAACCTTCTCAGATAATGTTCCAAAGGGTTTTATAGTGCTTCGAAACATATTTTGGTGTTGTAACACACACTTACTAACCTGTTTTGATGCTGGAAAAAGAGAGACTGGACACATTAGTTGGGTTCGTTCAGCAGGCTGTCCTCTGTCTGAGGGACGGAAGCCGATGTTACAACTAGCGCTCACCTACCAATACTCCCCCTTGTGGCGTAAGTGCGTAATTACACTTGTAAAGGCATCAATCAAAAATACATTTAACCCTGGTCTCTTTAACAGAAAAATACCTATAATCAAATTATAAACATAACAATTGTGACTATACATTTGTGGGTGTCACACAGACACTCACGTGACGTCCAGGGTTCAAACCCAGTACCCTTCTTGCTGTGAGGCCACAGTGCTGGTTATGTGTAGTGTTTTATTGAACCCTTACATTTTAAGCAATCATGTTTGTCAACCTTCACTTTCTGGTGAAACTAGATCTATGAGATGACCCACAAAATCCTCTAAACATCTTTTATCGATGGAAATTTTCAGGGAGAGGTGGCTGTTTTGTTTCTATATTAATTCCCATCTCTCACCCATGTACCATGCAATGGCAAGCATTCTCTACTCCAGCTCTCCTGTTTCTCTCCCTCTATCCTCCACCCCTCCCCCATGTACCCCCCACCACAAGGGGTTAATTAAAACTGATTGGGTCCTCTGAGACCACACCTGCCTCTGACAGGTAAGGTATCAGGCTTTTATGAGCCCTGTGCATTTGTGTTTGTGTGCGACCCTGTGCGGATACATGCTTAGAACATCAGTCTGTTAGCACATCATGTGCTCTGCTGCTCTGAGTTCAGAGCAGCCCCATTAGAGCACGATAATAGCCATCAGCGTGTACGTAACAGTCGGTTTATACATATGCATTTGCGCCTGGCCTCCAGTATTTAACTCTGCATTTGCATGTGATTTGTGGCGGTAGATATGCATTTCATTTGAGTGTGTGTGTGTGTCCCTTCTTTTCAGAGCCACTTAAGGGTCTCACTCTTGTGCTGATTGGACTCTGCTGGCTGGAACCAATCGCTGCTCTGCTTTAAGTTCACGCCTGTCTGCATGTCTGTCGTGTCGAGAGCCATAGGAGGAAGAGACGTATATACACTTTGAGCCTCAGATCATCACCTTCGCCATCACTGAGATCACACACACAAAATAAAGTATCATCAGTTAAAGTGTCATTACAGTTCACACGGATGCTGATAGAGCAGAAGCCTGCACACATCTATGTAAACAGTCAAATGAATAAACGGAAATGAGGAAAAACTTGATGGCCCACATTAAGGCTGTGATTGTGTGTGTGTGTGTGTGTGTGTGTGTGTGTGTGTGCGCATTTTTGCTGGCAAATTAGGTGTTTGTGTGTAGAGGCAAGAACTAGTGTTGCATAACAGCAGCTGGCAGGGGAGAGGTGCTGTATGCATGTGCGCACGCACACACAAACACACACACATACACACACCACTGCTTGGTTGGCAAGTAGAACAGTCAAATTAGCCACTGGAGAACAAACTGATCCAACAGCTCTGCAGGGAAAAGGTGAAGAGAAAAAAGTGATAGAACGGGGAGAGAAAGAGATAGAGAAATGGAGATGGAGGAAGAGGTGATGAAAGAACAGCACAGACATGACAGGGGGGAGGAAGATAAGAGGCAGCACCGTGAGGCGACGGCATGACTGAGAGTTGTAAATGAGTGAGAGGAAATAAGAGTGTGTGTGTGTGTGTGTGTGTGTGTGGGGGGTGAGATAAGTAGAGGAGGTAATTGAGAGAGGGGAAGACACTGAGACCACTGCTGGAGAGAAAATGAGCCAGTATGAGCGAGCAAATAAGGGTAGGTGGTAATGGTGGTATAACAAGGGGAAATGTGACACTATGAAGACAGAAACACAGTAAAGAGGGGACCACTTTGATGATATACAAGTTAAGTTACTTTAAGTGAAGTAATAAAAACACAAAATATGATGAACTTTCATCTGGAAGAAAACGAAGGCACCTACAATTGGGGCCTCAATCAAGAATATGTATGTCCATGGAGAGATTAACATATACTGTACAGTATATTAAAAAAATTAATTGGGGGTGAATAAGAAAATATGTAAGCCATCTAAACCAATTTATAAAAAAAAAAAAGGAGAAATAGAGGAGCTTCTTGCGTGTCTTGGAGGGTGATAGTAAAGGGTGCAATTTTTATTTCTTTTTGTACTTATGCAAATCATAACTTTACTAGAGGTACAATTGTTTTGTACATAATGATACTGTCAAATATATTGTTTTTTGTTTTTTAGATTTTAGTACAACAGATGTTAAGGGGGGGGATTTGTTAAAAAAAGTTGTAAGTTGTGAGCGCAATAAAAAATCAATCAAGACATTGTTATACATACACACACATATATATATATATATATATATATACACATATATATATATAATATATATATATATATATATATATACATGTATACTGTTTATACAGTATATATCATATATATATGTATATATACACACACACACACACACACATATATATATATATATATATATATACACGCTACCGTTCAGAAGTTTGGGGTCACCCAAACAATTTTGTGTTTTCCTGAAAAGTCACACTTATTCACCACCATACGTTGTGAAATGAATAGAAAATAGAGTCAAGACATTGACAAGGTTAGAAATAATGATTTGTATTTGAAATAAGATTTTTTTTTACATCAAACTTTGCTTTCGTCAAAGAATCCTCCATTTGCAGCAATTACAGCATTGCAGACCTTTGGCATTCTAGCTGTTAATTTGTTGAGGTAATCTGGAGAAATTGCACCCCACGCTTCCAGAAGCAGCTCCCACAAGTTGGATTGGTTGGATGGGCACTTCTTGCGTACCATACGGTCAAGCTGCTCCCACAACAGCTCAATGGGGTTCAGATCTGGTGACTGCGCTGGCCACTCCATTACCGATAGAATACCAGCTGCCTGCTTCTGCTCTAAATAGTTCTTGCACAATTTGGAGGTGTGTTTAGGGTCATTGTCCTGTTGTAGGATGAAATTGGCTCCAATCAAGCGCTGTCCACTGGGTATGGCATGGCGTTGCAAAATGGAGTGATAGCCTTCCTTATTCAGAATCCCTTTTACCCTGTACAAATCTCCCACCTTACCAGCACCAAAGCAACCCCAGACCATCATATTACCTCCACCATGCTTAACAGATGGCGTCAGGCATTCTTCCAGCATCTTTTCATTTGTTCTGCGTCTCACAAACGTTCTTCTTTGTGATCCAAACACCTCAAACTTGGATTCATCCGTCCACAACACTTTTTCCAGTCTTCCTCTGTCCAATGTCTGTGTTCTTTTGCCCATCTTAATCTTTTTCTTTTATTGGCCAGTCTCAGATATGGCTTTTTCTTTGCCACTCTGCCCTGAAGCCCAGAATCCCGCAGCCGCCTCTTCACTGTACATGTTGACACTGGTGTTTTGCGGGTACTATTTAATGAAGATGCCAGTTGGGGACCTGTGAGGCGTCTGTTTCTCAAACTAGAGACTCTAATGTACTTATCTTCTTGCTCAGTTGTGCAACGCGGCCTCCCACTTCTTTTTCTACTCTGGTTAGAGCCTGTTTGTGCTGTCCTCTGAAGGGAGTAGTACACACCGTTGTAGGAAATCTTCAATTTCTTAGCAATGTCTCGCATGGAATAGCCTTCATTTCTAAGGACAAGAATAGACTGTCGAGTTTCAGATGAAAGTTCTCTTTTTCTGGCCATTTTGAGCGTTTAATTGACCCCACAAATGTGATGCTCCAGAAACTCAATCTGCTCAAAGGAAGGTCAGTTTTGTAGCTTCTGTAACGACCTAAACCGTATATATATATATATATATATATATATATATATATACATATATATATATATATATATATATACACAAATATATAAACTTTATATACAGTATATATATATACATGTATACTGTTTATACAGTATATTCATACATTCTGTACCTATACACACATATATACACATATATATATATACACACATACATACATACATACATACACATATATATATATATATATATATATATATATATATATACATAAACATATATGTAATGAAGTATGGTTACAAGCTATAGCATTTAAAGAGTAGAATTTTAAAAAGAATAGAGAAAATAGAGATCATGCATGTAGAATTATATATTCCACACTTGTGGAAATGTGCATATCACAGATATATGAGAATGTTGTCAGTTATCAGCAGAATAACTTTAGACAAAGAAAAAGGTAAGAGTAAACACGTATGTCCCTAATGGTGCAGTGCGCCCTTCATGGCCAATTAGTGGCCCACCGAAATATAACATCTCTGTGACCCGATACTGCAGTGCACCCCTGGGTCATCCTATTTGCAACACACAGCAGTGAATTGCATTACTCATCAAAACTGAATCCAAATTCAGAGCGGATTTGCACAATGCACAAACTGATCCACATCCTCAAAAAACATAAAACTATCTCACAGCAAGTGAGCATTTTGCAATGTCATTCTTTTTTAGTTTTCGACTTCACAATTTTGTCAAGTTTTAAAAGGTGTGTGAGAGGTGGTGGTGGTGGTGGGGGAGCCCTGCACACGTTTTCAAGCATACGTTGTCTGTCCCTTAGCTGCTCTCGCCAGTAAAGTGGGTTTGAAAGCGACATGCCGACAGTCAGGGGTGAACAGTTGTGAATGAAGAGAGAGCCAGGTTCTAAATGTGCCGGGCCGGCCTCCTTAACATGACACAGGAGTCATACAAAGTCCACTGTGACGGCATGAAAAAGACACAGTTGTTGTTTCTCAGTCTGTATCAAAGCCCTCCATGCGTGGTTAGACGCTTTGTACAAGTCCAAGAGTAAAAAGAATTGTCCGTTTCTGTCCTTTAACCATCTGTTTGTCCCTGGTTACATTCACACACATCCATGCTCAAATTTGAGATGCTTTCTTAGCTATTGTCAAAGTCCATGGACTCAGCAGAGATTTTAGTACAATCAGTGTTTAAGAAAATAATAGCCTACTGCAGGCAATGTAAAAATGCAGTTTTTGTCACATTGGACAGACAAGGCTGGATTTAGATTTTATTTGTAGATTTGACTAAAATTCAAACACTGGGAATGACTGTTACAGTAGCTGGAGTGTCAAGCTAGTTCAGAACACACTGCTAACGTATCAAAACCAGCTACCACGATGTGTGTAAATGCTATATACAGTGAATTTCCTCTTAAATAATGTGTAACTTCCACAAAATAAGGTAGTTAGCTAATGATATGTTCTTGGCTTTGGAAGAAATGCTTCATTAGCAGTCCTACAGGGAAGTTAGCCGGACACGCTAAGCTTTTCAGCGTACACACATTTTAATCATTCACTGCAATTTTGCTATAGTGTTTTTGGTTTTGGAAAGGCTAAAATAAAGAGACACCGCTCTCAAAATTCTTATATCAAGCTTAATACAAATCCAAGATAATATACGATTATATTAGAATAGACGATTGGGAAAGGGTTTTAGCAAAGTGTGAATTTGTTATGGCTGTCTAGTGTTAAGGAGTAGAGGTAGTTTTTGTTAGCTATTTGAAGTCTATTTCCACTTCAACACCAGGAGCAATGGCCAAGAGTTTAGTTTTTATTAAAGCAAAATTATGACAGGTGTGTTCACTGCATGCCAAATTAATCAGAGCACACAAGGCCAACTTGCAAGTCACCGTATGACCGGTTGCTAACAAGCATTAAACAAGCAATTTTTTTAATCAGAGTCCAACGTAGTCATTTAACATAAAACATATCAGGGCTACATTCACTTCCAGCTAACTTCACGGAGAACAATGAGGGTAAATAAAGAGTATTAATACTCTCTGTCTAGCTCAGCTAAAAACACTGGATCTGCAGCATGTTGCAGTGCCGTTCACTACCGATGGTAAGCTACCAACAACGTGATCTTCATCTGTTCAACAGACTTTACCAGTTTAGATGATATGTGATTGTCCTGCTATCATTACAGACATTTGAATTAGCCACAGACTCTTGCCTTGTTCATGAATGAATAGAGGAAAAGAGGGAATCAAAGGTGCAGTGGCTGGTTAGCACAGTTGGTCCAGGGTCCTGGGACAGTTTCCTGCATGTCTTCTCCTTCTCCCTCCCCTTACACATCTGAGCTGTCCCATCCATTAAGGATGGAAATGCCCCCAAAAAATATTTTTTTAAATCAAAAGGTGGAAGATCGCTCCTGCCCACTTTAACCCCTAGTCACAGCCAAATGTGTCCATGTCCCTGCCTTTGATCCCAGAGAAACTCAATTGTCTTTTTTTTACCATTTGAATCCACCCGCTCACCCGTATAGACCCGGAGAGAAAAGAGAGGCAGAGGAGGAGAAGGAGAAGGCGTCACGACAGACATTGTCTGTATTCTCTGTAATGAGCGGGTTTGAGCCTGAGCCAGACCTGGACCAGACCCGCAGCAGCTCGGTCCAGCTAATTATGCAAGGCTGCAGACAGCACTGGCAGACGGGGGGGGGACGACACAGCGAAAGAAGAGAGGGGACGATGAAATGAAAGAAGCGAAACGAAGGGAGGGAAGATACAGACAGAGGGAGACTGACACATATAGAGAAAGCAAATGAAAGACGGGATATGTGAGAGAGGAGGGTAGACTTGCACAAAGAGAGGATGATATAGAGCGGAGGAGGGCTGAGATTTGTCCTTTGGCCGATGGTCAATTAGTGATGGGGAGAGTAAGAGGCCTCGGCGATCTGTGTGTGTCTGCGGCTGCACCGAGCTCTCAGCTTGTTTACTCTTGTGCTGAAGGAGACAGCTGGGGCACCTCTAACACTGAGGCCGCAGAGCATCATTAGGGGAAATATTAATGAGGTGAATGTGAGATGAAATGTTTCTTGTATTTCAGTGGAGTGAACAAAGGATGTTGCTCTAAAATGACATGCCCAGTGCTTGAAAAACACTGATGTATCTTAGGGGATATAATACAGAGTTGTGCCTAAGGGATTGCAGCAGAATTTGGGAGTAAAATTACTTTGATATACCTTAATGTTTTGGATTGTTAAACACATTTTATGGGGAGGATTACAGAGGCACTATTGGCCTTCTAGCACAGGGATTCAGGGGTACCCCTAGGGTGTACTTCTACAGTTGCTAGGGGGTACATAGAAATATATTTGAGTTGCATAAGTAATTTCAAGAAAAATAAATTATGTTTAACAAAACCCCTTGTTTTGAGTCAGTTGTACATGTTATGATTGAGAGTACATTAAAGAAACTATCAACAAGCTGAGAAGTCTAAATGTTAGCTAAAAGTAAGGGATAAGTGGTTGAAACATCTAGCTTTTACCACTAGCATTATGAATATATACTGACCTTTCACCTTTCAACATTCACAGTGTGAAAAACTGTAATAATGAGCTAAGATGTTGCAATAAGTCAATAAGGGTTTGTAACAGTGGTGTAGTCTAATGTATTGTACTGGGTGTACTATATATATATATATATATATATATATATATAGAGGCCAGAATCTGCCTCTGGGGGAGGGGGATATCATAGTGGGGGTGTGGGTGTCCTCCCCCAGGGAAGTTTTGAGCATCAACAACTCCATTTCCTGAATTAGGATACACTTTTATACACCAATTTATGGTGGAAATCCCTTAATTATTAAAAAGAAAAACACAGATAACAATTCCAAATAAATAAATAATGGAAAGTATGTTGTTGCATGTCCTTGGGCATTTTGAAGTGGGTGTATGGAATTACTGGAGATTTCTTATTGGGTATACTAGCACATCATGTAGACTACACCAGTGGTATGTAAGTTGTAACTATGGGCATGGGAAAAAAAAGTGAATCATCTTGACCAAAATAACTTATAACCAAAGACTTGATGGCAACAGTGTAAGACTTGCACATATTTATTAATATATTACCAACATTTATGACGGCATTATTAACAAAAAGAAAGGATAAACACTTAGGATATAGCTCATACTATTGGTTGTTTTCCTAGGTGATCTACAACTAACTCTATTGCACGCTAAATGTCAGTGTAAAGTAGTGAAGTAAAGCAAACTTTGGGTGGGTTTCAGACACTTGTTCGTGTTCCAGCATTTTCTCTTTCAGACTTAAGAGTTAGACGATGAAAGAGAAAAAGAAGAAGAAGAGAAGCCCTGTTTTACTATTTCACTCCTGCAGGGCGAGTTTATGCGTTCCTGGCCAATCTCTATTGAGAGCCGGCTGATGTGGGCAGGCGTATGGTTTGCACCATCCTCTCCCCAGCATTCCTCTGTTTGTCTGCCTCTCCATTAAGGACATGTCGTCTGGCCGTTATGTGTTTGTGTGTCTGGCAGGCTAGCTGGCTGGCACGGGCTGGGCAAAAGGGATGTGTGGGCAGAATGCTAACTCAGTCTGATTGTTAGTTAGTATCAAAGCAGCATGTGTGTGTGTGTAGCCATGTCTGAGGATACCAATGTCAAGATCATAGTAATTTCTTTAAAAAAATAACTGCATCACATAAATTGCTTGAAAGTGTTGCTGCACTCACTTTCTATAAATCAGCAAGAGGCCCTGTTGTCCCACTGTGCTCAACAGACTGCATTTTGTTTTGGAATCCCCTATAGTCTACGTTGGATGACTTAAAGAAGCAAACACAAATGTGGCAACGGCAAACAAACCTTCTCAAGCTTTTCAGGAAGACGTGAAAGGGTGATGTCAGTAGGCAACATGAGAGAAAAAGGAGAAGGGGAAAAAAAGCAGACAAACATGTGACGTAGGACAGCGGGGTAAAAAGAGAATCACAGTGATATGTTTTGGGAAATGAGATCTTTGTACTGGCTTTGGTAACAGTGCATCTCATCAATATGTATGTACCCCATAACAAGAATAACATGAATAAAACTGCTATTAATCTTCCATGTGTGTGTTTGTTGGTATACTTTTCGCAGACATTTGTTATCAGTTGCGTAGACGTGCACAAGGTTCAATTCAAACTACAATTGACGGTCCCTATCGGTTCACAAACGCACATTATTGATCTTTTTTCTGATTTTTTCGCGCCAGGAGTCCAACAGCATTTAGTTGTCTTTGTATTCCTTCAAAAGATGAATTATATAACTGTGTGTAACGCAGATCTCCTTACACAACCTGTCACCAAAACAAGCATCCATTTCTTATCTTCTTGTTGGCAAAGCAGCTACAACCCCAAATATTGGGCTGCATGTGGATAGCAACTTAAGGGTAGAACTGCAAAGTTGAATCGATTATATATCAACTATGAAATAAATCACCAACTGTTTTGATCGATTAATAGAACATTCTCTGATTCAGTGAAATAAGTAATAAGGACAAAACGAGACATTTGAGGATACTTTAGAAAACACTGACACTTTTTACCGTTTTCTGACATCTAACAACTAATTGATTAATTGATAAAAATAACAGACTAATTGAGTTTGAATAATAATTGTTGGTTGCAGCCATACATAGGGGTCCACGCAGACATGGGAGGATGACAGCATTTACTTCACCCGATGGATATATGGTGTGACAAATGGATATAAATCATATATTAAAAAAATGCAGCACATGAAATCCCATCCTTACCACCCATGATGATCGTTTGTGATCAGCACGGAGACATGGAAGAACCCTCTTTCTATTCAGCAGTTCTGTGCATTTACTTGGTGAAACACGGCACATTTCATTTCCTCGATTTCCTGTCAGCAAACAAAGGGGAAACCTCCTTTGTCAAAGCTCCAATTCCTCCTGCGACACCAATTCTGTGCTTCCCTGTGATTAGGTTCAGAGCACATCATGGGGGTGAGGGGCGTGAAATCATTTGTGGTTGTAATTATGGGCTCCCCTCTCCAGAGTAATCATGAGCTATTAAAAACCACCCTCCGCTCAGCCCCTCATCAATGCCAGTTAACATTTATGTTCCTCTGGGAGGCTGAGGGGAAGAGGCCAACTAGCCGCAAACAGTGGGCACAGAGCTGTGTGTGTGTGTGTGTGTGTGTGTGTGTGTATATGGAGCCAGCACATACTTTTGACTTGTGTGTGTGTGTGGAAAGACATGAAATAATATAGAATCTAACTCTGAGCTAAAGCCCTGACCACACTTTAAAACCAAGAAATATTAATGTATCAGACTTTGAGTCTGAACACGGCTATTTCTACTTTTTATTGACTTTGTATGTTACCGTGCTATCTACAACGCACTTTGTTTTTAATCTTACAATGCTAGACAGACTAATAGTGCTGATATAAGGTAATGGTTGATTTGAATCCTTGATTAGTACTTACTAATGGAACTTAAGTTGCAAACCTATAGCAAAAACCTTAAGCCTTAAGTATTAAAGCGGCAGTTACTGTACGTTACATTTTTGGATGTAACTAAAAACATGACCGGGTTTAACGGATGTTCAGGAAATGCAATGATTTAGCTCATCAGGACATGGAGCTTCAAATTGTGTGGAGTAAACAGAAAGCTGAGGGACTGAATGGAAATTATTGGGGTGGAGAGAGAGACCGAAAACAAAAGAAAAGCCCTCCCCAGCCATATTGATATTTTGATATTTATGTAAATCATCTTAATTTTTTTAACAAAAAAAAAAGGAGTGAACAAAATAAAATATGAATCTAGGATAAGATGACATAAAATACCCTCCCATGCTCTCCCAAAGGTTTTCTGACTATGCATCATTCAGCAAAAAGTAAATTACCCCCCCGAATAATTTACAACTATTCACGAACTCAGACGGCTGAAAACTCATATTAGCTTCAGTTGAACTTCAGAAGTTAAGATGGACATTTTATAGCACTTCATTTTTATAACAGTCTAAATTGCTTTCTTATATACTTACTATGGAATATGTTCTATATTAGGAATGAGGTCAGTGTCTCTCTTTCTACCCCTCCCTCCCTCCCTCTTTCTGACAGTTTCATAGGCTTTGCGCCGCCCCTCGTAGCACCCTGGTTGAATGAACACAATCCCATTATCGGTGACAGTCAATTAAACATCTAAATGCCAAATTCTGAATACTTGATGCCGTGACACATAGGGCAATTGGAGATCGTTGGCCAGAGACCGATTGGCCCATCTGAGTCTGGGAGGGGAGTATTATGGTGATGACAGTGTCTGAATGAATAGGTTTAGTGTGAAAAATCTAAATATTCAAAAAGGTGGCATTTATATGAAAGTTTTTTTGTTTTTTTCTTGTCCACACACATTTAAATGCAGTATCTATAGGCAATTTGACAACATTTGGGTATCGGAAGAGCAAAAGAGGCATTGGGCGAAATGTGGACTAGGAACCCATCGGCTATCATCTGATGACAATTTAGCTTATTCATTCATATAATATTAGATTAGAGATAGACTTTTTTGATCCCAAATTGGGAAATTTCAGTGCTACAGCAGCAAATTATAAAACACATACAGAATATACAAGAAATAATAAACAGGATAGAACACAAGAACAAATATTCAAAAAGAAAGATAAAAAATACAAAAGGAAAGGATGTACAAAACGCATATACAAGTTGGGAATTAAAATGTGCAACTACTTAAATATGATTTATAAAAATACAAGTAAAACCTGTTAAAGTTAGTATTGTGATAAATATACACAGAACAAAATTATTAATTCAACACTTTGGTTTTTGCCCCCATTTTTCATGAGCTTATCTCTCTCAAATATTGTTCCTAAATCTGTCTAAATCTGTGTTAGTGAGCACTTCTCCTTTGCCGAGATAATCCATCCAACTGCTGATGCTGATTAGACAGCATGATTATTGCACAGGTGTGCCTTAGGCTGGCCACAATAAAAGGCCACTCTAAAGTGTGCCGATTTTCTGTATTGGGGGATTCCGGGGGCGGGTCCGAAAACCAGTCATTATCTGGTGTTAGGGTCAAGCAGTGTGTGTTCGGGGTGAGAGGGATCAGCCACAATCTCTCGTGCACGCCTTAGCGTCCTGGAGGCGTACTGGTGCTGTAGCGATGGCAGGTTGCAGCCGATCACCTTTTCAGCAGAGTGAATGATACGCTGCACTCTGCCCTTGTCCTTAGCAGTGGCAGCAGCGTGCCAGATGGTGATGGAGCAGTTGAGGGTGGATTCGATGATGGCAGAGTAGAAGTGCACCATCACTGTCTGGATGATGGAGCCCAGGAAGTGGAAGGACTCCACAATGTTGACTGTAGAGCAGAGGCGGAGAGGACCCAAACACAGAGAGCAGGCAGAAGAAAGGTTGAGTTGAGGATTTAATAGAACACAGATTTCATACAAACAAGGAGTCCAAAAATCCTGCAGGCGAGAAACTAAACAAGAAATCCAAAATACGCAAACTCTTTTCAATCAATACATCACACACAACATACATACACAACATCACATAAATGGTAAAAACAAAAGTGTCACCTTAGTTCATGCAGTGTCATCTTAACTTGTTAATAATCAATACTGATCGAAAAGGTGTAGGTTGAAGCATTTGCTTATTACACCAACCCTTATTACATTCCATGTTATTGTTATTAGGTCCCTCAGGATATTATCAGTCTTATAAATTATTATTAATTTCTTTATTTTATATACATATTAACACACATACATGTATGTGCAGAGGTCAAAACAAAAAAATGCATTCCCATTCATTAACACAATACCATTCATGCCTCAATTTTAGATTTATTATCCTACATTTTTGTAGCGTGTAGCACATTTTTCCTTCCTTGTGTGGTTAATGACAATGTTAACAAGAAGAGCTAAGTGGGTTGCTCTACTTTTTATTTTCTACTGAGCTACTCTGAGCCAACTGCATACAGATATCTCTTAATAGAAACGTTGTTTCTCTCAATATTCTCAACTCTCAAGTTGCTAATCGGACCAACAATGACCAGCGCACAGATACAAGACATATCTGTTATCCTGGTCTCCACTGGCTACTAGTGATGGCCAAATGAAGCTTCATGAACCAGGGTCTTAATTTACTGAGCCCACTAGATGGCGCTCTTGGTTTTAAGAGAAAGGTCTAAGGCATTGCAATGCAGTATGTTGAACAGAGAGCGCCATCTAGTGCTCAATGCCCCCAGAGTCGTGTCGCCAGACTGATGGGTTCTTTGATCGCAACTTGGGAGCTGTGTCTCACAAGGTGGTCCTACAGCCCACAAAGACTACAGCAAACAACTCAAGTAGAAAAGAAAAGAAGACGACAGAGAAATACAAGAGTGGGAAGAAAGGGAAAAGGTCATATCAGCCGTGTGTGTGTGTGTGTGTGTGTGTGTGTGTGTGTTTGCTTTATTGAGAGGGAACTAGTGAACATTTCTGTCACATTGTATTGACACAGCAGGGAGCTGAGTGAAAAAAAGTGAGAAGAGTGTTTATTCTCTTTTCCTTCCCTCCTCTACTCAGTCTTTTCCCTCTCTTTTTGTCCTTTCAGTGGTGTGTGTGTGTGGCACACTTGAATCTTTTACTGATTACCTTACACACATCACGTCTTTCTGGAGGGCTTTTACCAGGGGAGGATTATCAGGCAGCCGGAGCCCTTTAACCCTTTCTATGCCCTCCCTGCTTAGACCCAGGCAGCTGACAAATGCGTCCATCATGTCTCCATCTAATAGGTAGAATATGCAATGTTTTTACCGTTAAATAGGCAGAATGAGCCAGAGGTGAAGAGATGATGTCATGAGGTTGCGGTTCAATCCCTGGCGACCACCAGGAGGGTGTACTTCAGTCATTAGCTAAATATTATGGAGTACTATGTAAGTTAGCGGAAGGAAAACAGTGCCATCCATGCTACTTCTTGACAGACCCTGAAGGAGGAAGTGACAAAGACAAAAATAGTCTTGCTATATGTAGGGCCTGTTTTGTTAAGCTTTTGGGAAGGGGGGGGGGTTAAAGTACATGTGTCATTCAGAACACAAGGCAAAATAAGAGTTTACTTGCAAAACATAGTGTGCAAAGTAATAGTTTTTTCTCAACATTGTTTATTTTTAGATCGTCAGGAGCCAAAATCAAAAATGTTATCAATTGCACAGCCCTACTTTACATTCCAAAGGTTACTGGCAAGAATTGCTTGTGTGGGTTTGAGAACATTTTCACAAAATCTGGCTTATTTTTGCTTATCCGCACTCGTTTGGAATAAAAGAAAGGTTGTACCATGGCTTGTTGTTTTGTGTTTTAAGTATATGCCAGTAACAACAGGGTGAGTGTAATATATACAGTACTTGAAGTCCGTCATAAGCATACATGCACATTATGTGTGCCATCTCTGAGGTGGTCGGGTGTTTGTCTCTTCTCCCTCCCTTCCTCATGTTTTGCTCTGTTTTATGTGTGTCCTGCCCATCCTCTTTCATTCAATACCCCGTTTACCATGACAATAGGTGTCTGCCGAGACCCTCTCCCATGTATAGGCCTGGCCACCGCTGGCTACAGGCAGGGGCCCATTCACTGCTGCAACCCACCCTGGACCATAAAGAGCCTGGCAGGGCTGGCTAGCCCCTGTAAACAGTCACCACCACACTTGCTGTGTCTGCCTTCTATACTACCGGGGAAGGAGGCAGGATGGTTAATGTACTTGGTTTTGTCAGGGTTGAAAAGAGGATGGGTTTGGTTTTTATGTACCCAATAGGATGGACCTGCACTTTGAATGGACAGGAAAACTGTTAAGGACAAATTGTTCGACGTTTAAACTTGAGAGGAAGAATAAAGGAGATGGTGAATGACCAGATTGTTTCAAGACCAGACGTGGTAATAGCGGTCTAAGTGCTACCCATCAGCATGTCTTGTGTGTATTTTGCGTTTTTTTAAATCCAACTTTTCCACCTGTAAGAAATCAGTCTACTGTGTAAATCCTCGGTGTTGTGTGCTTACAAAACAATAATGATCAAAAAGAAGAAATCTGACTTGTACTGAATTCATCTGCAGTGACAGCACTCCTTACACTGATGTTCTTTCATTTGGACCGACGCCATCTTTTTTTATTTGATTGAATCTATATCTGTGAAGGCGGACACTAAAAATAATTTTGTATCACTTAGACGGCCACACCGGACGTAAATGTTGCTTTGTGTCATGATTTGAGGAGTATGTTACTTCGTGACTTAGCACATTAGTCACTCCATGTGGTGTTTCAAATCATGGCGTACTGCGTGTGTCCAGGTTACAGGACTACTGGGTTTTGATAGCATGGTCATTTGCCATCACCATAACATGACCCATCAGCTAACACTAGCTAGACCCTGCTCTTATGCATAATATAATAGTAGAAGAAAGTAGGAGCAGGTGTTAAAATAACATGGACGATGCATAAAGATGTGAATATTTATGTATGAACAAAACAACAAACAAAAACCCATACTACCTGGAAAGAAAATGGCAACTGAACTACAGAGTCAAAACAAAATACACAGTGCTAAACTCCCTCACTGTCCACAAAACAGGAGAAAAAGGGTAACTTTGGGCTGATGGGGCCTTTGGGTCGCTGAGACTGAGTGTCTACATTTCTCGGGCTGTTTACAAATGTGGGTGTATCACGCTTACCCACAAAAGTGCTGTTCTGTGTGTCAGGGCAAATTCCTCTGCCAGGACTGCAGTTTCCTGTAAGGTGGTTTACCTTTTGTTCGTTCAGGTACACCATGGTTCGCTCTGGAACACAATTTTTAAATTCCTCCAACAACATTAACTCGCGTAGCAACCCACAATCTGTAGCTAAGATAACAAGATTTAACTTTCAGAGTGGAAGCTAGTTTGCATAGCACATTAACAGCATAACAGACAAGCACCCAGGAACATGGCTTAGCCTTAGAGCCAATTCTGTCCAGTGGCCACTTGCAGTATTGCATCGAAAAATCAATCGGCTCAGAAAGGATTTTCCCCATAGGCCACCATTGTAAAAATGACGCCAGTAAAACTGCTGCCAGGACACGTTCAACCGGCAAAGCAAGGTTGGTTATGACTCTGACTCTTTCTATTCAGAATTTTAATCCATGGACTTTTTATATTTAAAAAAAACTCTCCTTTAAGCTGAGAAAAGTGATTGAAAATCCTGTGAGGTGAGCACAATGAGCCAGCGGAAGAAGCTACTGCTCTTATTCAGTAAGCCGCATGTAACAGATGTAAACCCGTAAGCTTTCAAACTTTTTTGGCATATGCGCCAGGTGAGCAACTCCCTTAAACTGAATAGGCGCCACAAAGAGTAATCTTCTTATTATGCATTTCCACTCTTGTAATGACTTTCTTGACTTTATTTTCTTTTAAACTGACAAACATCATATGTGTAATTCATGACTCAATTCAAACGGGATCAAATAATTTTTGGTCCATCCCTATTCACTAGTGTGCATATTTTTTTTTCTTCCGAAATAAGGTCCCATTGTGGTTCCCACTGGAAAGAGAGCCATTTTGCCTCTCTATGGTTTTCTGCAAAGATTCTGGAGGAGATTCTGTCTTGTGCTTATGATTGCCAAATTACGGGGGACAAAAATACTGCCACAAAACATTGCCCCCTCTCCTTGGCGATGGCTGGAGGTCAGACGGGTTAGCAGGCGACTGTACTGTAGCCTCTTTAACAGAAGCCACACATGATTGGCCTCTTCTCAAGAGCTGCGTTCTCTCCAAAATCAGCAATTTAGTTGTGGGGCATTCACGAGGCTTTGATGTGATTGGAGGAGAGGTTGTGTTTGTGTGTGTGTGTGTGTGTGTGTGTGTGTGTGTGTGCGCGCGCATGCCTCAGACCTTGGGAGGGCTGGCTTTGCAAGCCCAAACTTGCCTGGGCGAGGCCACAAAGCCTGTCAGAACTGAAAGATGAAGGGAACACAGAGCCAAGAAACATAAGAGCATATTCACCAGTAATTCTTACAAAAACAAACACACATCCAACTGTCACACAAAAGCTGATATATAATCCAGCCACACTCATTGGAATTTGTCTGTTACGAAATCTGTTTTTTTTTTTAATCGCCCCATTGACAAAGAGAGCAGGAAACAAAGAGCGAGGTGCTTATCTTGAAGGGAAAAGCTGCATCCAACTGTCATTGTCCCAAAGTTAACATATAAAACATAAAATATGATTATTACACGTTGTGTATGTATCAGTGTGTGTGTGTGTGTGTGTGTGTGTGTGTCACACAGGCAGAACTCCTATGAAGAATCATGATTAAACAACAAACTAAAATGGAGGGATGGGAGGAAAGCGCTTGTTGTTGATTTAACTTGAATTCTTTTAAGCATATTGACAAGAGCTGTTACAGAGCCAGAGATGTATTTGAGGTGTGGTTTCACACAGTACACACAATACTTGTTCCTCTCACGCCAACTTATCTATAGAGTTAGACACTTCAGACTGATTCCCGACTTATCAGAGGGGGCTCAGCTGATTAAGGTTCAAGATCAATTTTAAACTCTCAGCGAAATGGCTTTTTCACAATGGAAAGAGACCAATGAATACTGTGGCCCATCAACCTCGGGATATTCACGCAAATTTCAGAAATGGAAAGTCAGGGAGAAAAATTGCACTTTATATGGAGTTTTGAAGATTATAGCGGTAACGTTGATGACAGTGTTTAACGTGGGCTCATCTTACGGCGCACCAGAAATATTCATGAGACATTGATTTGGTTGTCAAATTGTGTCTCAGACAGGGCAGGCTTCTGATTTGTTGCTCTGGATGGAAAGAATGGGATGTTCTCAAACTCAACTCAACTCAAACTGAGGTTGATTTGCATTGTGATGAGCACAAAAAAAAAAAAATGGAGGATAGATGCTTTCTCTTTGCATAAATTTGTTTAAATATGAATTGAGGCAAACATACAGAATCTGATTCTATTTCACGGTTGTCATATCACGGAAAAACGCTGATGATTGACCAGCAAAAAAGAAAAAAAAAAAAACGTCCCTCAGCCATGCTCGGGGAAGTGGAACGCCGTGTCCTGCTGTTGTGAAGGACTGTGGGACCTGTAGTTAATATACTTTAGTACTGGGAGGGAGAGTTGGCGTGTGTTTGCACGTGTGTTTGTTAATATGCGCAAGAGTGCAACAGTGAACTCCAACAGTTGTGGAAGAATTACTGAAATCCTTTACTTAAGTAAAAGTACTAATACCCCACTGCAAAATACTCTGTTACAAGTAAAAAGTCCAGCCTTGTAAAAGTACTCAATGCAGAAAAATCCTCACAGTTTTGAAACTGGAAACGATCGAAACAGTTCCGTCAATCTAACACGTGTTTAATCATCTAATCAATCCAGTTGTACTTGTAGGTCTGTATATTGTTTGGTAGTTTAAGTTATAATTAAACATCATATTTTATACACGACAGCAGTAGAGTAAAAAACGGCCTGAAAAGAAAAGACTCAAAAGTAAAGTAAGTACCTCAAATTTGTACAGTACTTGAATAAATGTGCTTAGTTCCATTCCCCCACTGGTACAAAATCAAGTCACTGCAGGCAACCATTGGCCAGGTGTGCAAAGGTGAGAAAATCGGCATGATTTAAATCTTTTCACTCTTTATAAAAACACCTTCCATAACTTTGTGTTTGTGAAACCGAATACAACAACACAAATACCCTCTTTCCCAATTTGTCAATTAATCGCAGCGTGTCCCTGTGAAAAGTGTTTTTGTTGTACTTAAAGCATCAAAAGTACAAAGTAGTAATAATACAGTTGAATGCTCAACTCTAGTTTCAAAGAAACCCAAGTACACAGTAATTGTGATTTCACTTTCACTGTGTGTGTGTGTGTGGGTGGGTGTGTGTGTGTGTCTTTCTGCTCCACCTGTGCTAAGTCATACTGGTCCATCACCCCATCTCCAGTGACTGCTAACAGCCTCTGTCCAGACAGGCCCAGACCTGCCTTGTACAATGATTAGTCCTGCTTGTCTTACACCAGACACAATGGCCCCTTCCTCACAGCCATGCATCGCTATTGACCCATCGCTAACTAATTGGAAAAGAATGAAACAGAAAGGGAGAACCGGACCGTTCCATTGAGAACAATGAGTAGAAGCGCGATGTGGGAGAGCCTCATTCCACTGATGACTAATGACGGGGTACCAAACTGGAAATGGGACTGTGCTCTTTCACTTTCCTTTTACACTGAAAAACTGTGTGTGCATGAAACTTTGTGTTGTTTTCAGATAAGAAATGTAGTTGGAGCTCAGCATGAGAGTGTTATCAAATTAGCAATATCTGACTTAAATCAAAAACTATTTCTAACTAGATTCAATAGAGTTGGAACAATTCCAAATGTTGCTGTACAATTCATTGTCTCAGAAATAATTGCGACAATAGAATTGTCTCTTTCGGTTAAAAATAGCTATTTAGTACTTAAAAAAAAATAGAGTATTAACTCAAATACACAGCCTATGAAGTGAACAACACCTCTTTATAAATAAACATTTTTTTTCTAGCTGTATCCCCACTTGTCATTTTGTTGCCATGAACGTGTATATAGGGTAAGCAACTAACAATTGAAATAATATAGTTATAAATTTAGTCCGACCAATAATCACTTATATAATTATAATTTGGCAGACCTAAACCAAATTAACAATTACCTGTCATACGCCTTAAGACCTTAGTTAATGTCAGCTATTAAGTGCACTTAACCCTCATGATGTCCTTGGGTCAAATTGACCCGTTTTCTTATATCAATGTTCTTTTTAACTACCTGATTCGATTATAATTACCCAAAATAACATGATTGATTCCACACAACGCTCTTTGGCAAGTACAAATCTCTACTTTCATTAATTTTGGGGCATCTTATTCAATTTTATAGCATTTTGAAAACAAATTGAAGTGGTTTCCAAATAGTATTGAGTAAAAGTTGACATATTCTAGTCTGTGATTATCCATCAACATCCAACCCTTTAATTTTAGTCTAAATAATTCCTAATTTCTGCTTTTCTAACTCAAACATTAGGTATAATTTCCTATAAATGAGGTTCACTCTACACCTGGCTGGACATAGCTTCACACTAAGTCAAGCTGCGCTTTTTCACCTATCCTGAATATCTTTAGTCTACTTTCGTACAACAGGCCCCTGCTCTTTTATGAAAAGCGCAATGAGATAACTGTTGTGATTTAGCGCTATATAAATAAAATTGAATTGAATCTCGAAACTTAAGAGACACTGCAGTAAATGGAGTACTACACACCCTGTTATTAAACACAAATATCTGTTCAGTCACATATTTGTGCAGCATTAAAACAGCTACATTCCAGATGTATATCGCCTATGATGTAAACCACATCATATATATAAAGACAGACTGAACACACACAGACACAAATCATCTTGATTTCTGCACCAGGTATGTAATGGACCAGTGGCATTGTTGCTTATTAGTAAAAAGAACTGCCAGAAAACTAATTTATTTTTATCCCTTTTCCCCAAAAGTTGACCTACTGCACTTCTCAACCACACAAAATGAGTAAGTCTCTTTGATTGTTAAATTTTTTTTGAATGCTTTGGAATAGTTTGCTACAACGATTTAGTTCATGTCTAATTTCTCTTTTAATTTGACCATTTTTGACTTTTGTGTTTTTTGTCCACCACAGGCAACCAAAAGGTAAGTTTTTTTCCCTTACAGTGCATCAGGCCTGTGACTAACAGCATGAAAATGAAAATGTGCACTTATAAAGCTGTTTCCATCTCCTAGGACAAAACGGGAAAGGAACCGACTCGGGAGGAATCCTCAGGAACTGACTCGGACGGAGTGAGACATCTTTCATTTTACCTTCTCCCGAACTGCCTGAACTGTATTCTTTGCATTTCAGCTGTTACTTTCTTCAATTTTTTTATGAAGACTATTGCACTCACACACCACACAATCAACAGCTCTGCTCTTACACTATCGTTAATGTCTTGTTGGGTTTGCTGCTACTCTGAAAACAACCATCCCGAAAATTCACGAGCGGTAACACACAGGAGGTCATATTTACCCAAGTCTTTCATTAAAATGCAGTTTTCACTTTACTCTGCTGTTTCTCATAGGTAATTAATGGATTCTCGTGTATTTTACACTGGTAGTTCATCTAGGCAAACAAAAAAAAAAAAAATGGGTGTAATGAGACAGAAACCTGATATAAAATAGGCCTACTCTTACACTCTTCTTTAAATTGCAGTCAGTCCATGACAGCGAGATCCCACCTGCCAGAGGAGTTGATGAACTCGCCGAAGGTGTTGCTGGTAGGTGTTCAGATTGGGAGTGGGGATTCAAACAACTTCTTCAAAATGCAGTAAATTTTATTATTAGTAAACATCTGTGACTGAAATAATGTGACTGAAATCAAATCACTCGCAGCAACCTTTACTCATGAACTCATTATCTACCTAGGTCTACAAGTTGGAGGAACCACTTCAGCAGCCACAGAAGAGCTGGTATGCTATAACACACCGTTTACACATTATTATTAGTGTCATAGGAGTAAGGCCATGAGTGCAGATCTATAATATACTGTATGTAAATGTACATTTTAGCCATACAATAAATGGAATGATAAGTAAAACATTTTCTTGATTAGACTAATGATTTTTTTTTAAAAGTCTGGTTAAATAACTTATTTTTCTTGGTGGTGATTTGAGCCCCTTAAGAGCACTGGTTGCAAATCTTCCAGATTTTTGTAATATTGTTGATTCCGTCAATAAATCCCTCTCAGCTCACAACTTCATAACCTCATCTCTGATTCAAGTTTGGCATTGGTAGTCTTTGTTGTACCACATAAATTCACTTGTTTAATCAATATTGTTTTTGTTTTTTTATCTATTCCTACAGACCGTGTTGACCCCTAATCTAAGTGTGCCAATGAATGGCTACAACAAGCTCAAAAAAGAAATGAAGGAAGGATACATTAAGAAGCTTGCTGTCTTAGTCTTCACCGAGCCGGTTTTGAGAGAAAGCACTTGTGCTGACAAACCTCGTACAAAAACACCTTTGGATCCGGAGATGTTAAGGCGCGTCACAGGTATGCATATTTGTCTTCATAATAATTCCTTCACATTTATGTTATTATTACCTAATATTTAATTTATCTTATATTTAAGTTTAAATGCTTGAGCTACCAAATGTCACATGGAACAGCAAGCGGCTCAGTATAGGAATGCATATGCTGTAGAGGTAATTGACAACAAATACACAAACCATAGATACTTGTTAAACAATTCTGTCATATACAGGTTTCTAGCAAGTGGCATACAGTCAGATTCCAATATCTTCGTAAGGGATTGACCAATACCATCTCTTCACTGCCAATATGATGCAGAGTTTTGAAATTATACAGAGTACCATATCAAAACCCTTTACTAGAGCATCAGCATAAGAAATACTTGCTATATAGTCCTTTTTATAAAAGATTTAACATTCCTCTGCAAGCAAAACCTTGAAAATCAGCTTATTTACATATCTTCGTACAGGAGATTCTCCCTGTTGTATTAACATCTATGCTAATGGCTGACTACTTGTTCAGCCTGTATTTGTACAGTGCATCGCATTCTTATATTTAGTGTTGGAAAAGCGTAACCAAATGAAGCTGCTTGATCAAGATTTGTCCCTAGTGCTCAAATCATTTCTCATCCGTTAACTCCAACAGAGGCAGTTAAGGTGGACTATCCGGATGCAACAGACGAGGAAGTGAGAGCTACAATAAACAGAAAACGTCACACCCTTTCTCAATCATTCTATAAGTCAAAATGAGGTGCTTTAAATGAACACAGGAAAAATGATATAATAAAAAATGATATGTTGATTATTACATTTAAAATGTATTGTGTACGTGTATGTCATGTAAAATAAAACACATTTAATCAACTGGTAGGTAGGTGGAGACAGTATGAACCTTCTATTTTCTGTACTCTCTTCCCTTGTTTTTGCTTCTTTATTTTTTTACATTCTCATTCTCTCTGGATCCCAAGTGTGCTGCGTGAATATCAGATAACAATTCCATGACAATAAATCCAGTGAGACGTAACCCACACAGAGGGGGAGAAAGGAGGAGGAGGTCGCGTGCGCAGGGTGAGCGAGAGAAAAAGAGAATTACTAACCATCAGAGAGATTCTGAGAGGGCATTCAGGGAAGGAGTATTGTTAGAGTGATCGCTAATGAGATATGTGCACCTGTGTGTGTGTGTGTGTGTGTGTGTGTGTGTGTGTGTGTGTGTGTGTGTGTAATTAGTGACTGGGAGCCAATGAGTGGAGGATAAGAGCGGGTCTTTAGGACGGCTGGAGGACACATGGCAAGGAAGAGGAGGATTGTTCTCTGGAGATGACAGGGACATGTGTGTGTAGGGGGAGGGAGGGGGGAACTCAGGAAGTACATGTCTCATGGCCTTACCCCCCCCCGTTAACACAAATCTCCAAAGAGTTTAGTGCAACCTCTTGATGGTGTTGCTTATGATAAAACTCCACATATAGCTGCTTTATGTAGAACAAAGTCACATATGGGTTATAACAGCATGGAGTTTGTAATCACATCTACTCATTTCAACCTTATTGATATAAATAATTTATTTCTAATAGTGAATGACAAGCATGGAAACAGGGCAGCTTTGTTCACCCTTATTAGAAAATGTAGAAAATTATATTTACAGGCAGAATTTTTTTTTTTTTTAAAGCTTTGTGATAAATCACATGAATTATGTTATTGTACACATGTAAAGTGTGGGTTTAAAAAAAACTGTTAAAGCAACTCTTGAAATTCTGTAAGCATACCTAGAGAGTTAGTATGGTTTATGGGAAGCCGAAGATTCCCACTTTAAGCTGCAATAAATTGTTTTTTGGCATCTGTGGGAGGCTGCTAGAAAGCAAATACACTTAAACTCAGAGAGTCAGATATGTATAAGACTTATTTGGATATCTCTCATATTTATAGTTTGCAGGTTAAGAAGATAATAAACATAAAAGGTGAGATTTTATGCTTGATTTTGATTGAACAGTTTTTAAAGAGGAAGGAGACTGGTTGGATTGGCTAATTACCTTTCCCATCTGCAACGCTCAGCAGCTTCCCTGAGCTTTTCTATGGGAACCATCCACTGGATGGCATCCAATGCCCTCTAGTCTAACAGGGTAACCATTACAATAACTACAGTAGTTCCCCATGAAGAGACTTTTTGTATGCATGTTTTTGAGTCAATAAAATCTGAATCTGGAAAAACTTAATGGATGAGCAAGTGTAGAATATGAAGAATACGTATGATAGTGAACTCAAAATATGAATGATTTGTTCAGTTTATGAAGTGATAAAATACCTCAAATCATAAAAGTACTGTCATTAGACTTTAATACATCAATGGACACAGATGCGAGCGCGCGCACACACAGAAACACACAAACACACACACATGTCAGTGTCAGTCCAGGTGGCGTATAGGACTAATGTGGTTTCAGGGGGGTCCTATAACATTACTCTCCATCAACTCTGCCATAGGTGGGATCATCAGACAGGTGCTTGCTAGGCCTGACCCCCCCCCACACACACACGCTCTCTCAAACACACACACCCCTCCCCCCAGCCTCCTTTACCTGATGCCCTGGGTGCTGAGTCTGAAGAGAATGTGTGTGTGTGTGTGTCTTGGTTGTTCTAGGCACAATGAAGAGAGAGGGTCTGTCAGTGGCCACCTGTTGGCCAGCTGTCAGGGTCGCCTTTCCATACATACACAACAGCAGCTACATCTATCTATCTATCTATCTATCTATCTATCTATCTATCTATCTATCTATCTATCTATACCACTCTGTGCTTTAGTCTTTGCCTTAAACAGTCTATGATCTATGACTGCTATTGACGGGGGGGGGGGCACCTTTAATTTCCCCCCCAAAAAAACAACCATTAAAGGATGAGTTGAGGCGATAAGTAGAAGAAGGAAGCGGGGGAGGTTGTTGGTGGAGTATCTGTGGGGTATCTAAGTGTGTCTCGTTTGATGCTGATCAATGGCTCGTAGGTACCATCCTCTCCATGTCACATTACCATCTCTATAGAAGCTGTGATGGAGAGTCAGGGCTGCAGTGGGGATTGGAAAACTCAAATGATGAATGAATGATGGAAATTGGGAGGCATGACATAGACAGGAGGAGGAGGAGGAGGAGGAGGAGGACGTGACAGGATGGAGTTAGATTGGAGAACGGACAAGTGTGTGTGTGTGTGTGTGTGTGTGTATAGGGGAGAGATAATTTCCTACGAGGAGTCTGCAGGGGATGGGGGTGGCTGTGAGTTGGGGGAGGGGGTCTAATGACTTTGGGTGCTGCCTCTATTAGACCAAGCACCCACTAGATGACAGAATGAGAAGTCCTGAGATGATTTGTCAGGATCTATATGTTGGCAGGGTCATTAATTTGTCACTATTAGCTGCTTCGCCAGATTTTATAGTGACGGAACAATGGAGGGTGAACAGAGAATATTAGATCATAACATCCACTCATATGTTGAAGGAGCTGATGGGATTACATTTCACTGAAACATTTTTATGTGAAAAACTTAATTGATTGATTTAAATCTCACTTAAAGCTGCTATGGTTGGTATTTCTACAATAACAATGGATCCAATGACAATGTGAAAGGGGTCAAAATAAAGCTGAAAAACAAACACTACACGCTACCTGCTGAGCACCAGACAAACAGTTAGCGACTAGCCGTTGAGCATAGAAAAGACAGCCATTTCCCTCAAGAGTTGGTGGAGACCAAAAACAGAGCTAAAAGAGAGTACATTTTGGACTTACATTCACCAGGTCACCAGAGACACAACTCCTAATAAATGTTAAAAATGCTAGTATTGCTATACTAGGCAACTGTATGCTAAAGGTTGTCATATCAAACATAAAAGGTGATAATATGCCAATGTTGTTTTTGCAGCCCGTAAGTGGACAAACAAACAGTTAAATGTAGGTTTACAAAAGAATCAGGTCAGCCGCGTTTAACTCGAAAGCTATGATGTTCACAAACTTTAAATAGAAGGGAAAACCTGTGTTGTCAAAGCAGAGAAGACGACATGTCGAGAAGCCGGTTAGCTTAGCATAGCATAAAGACTGGAAACAAGGGGAAACTGCTAGCCTGGTCCAAAGGTACTAAAATCCACTTACCAACATTCATGAACTAACCAATCAAAACATGATCTCATGTTTGTGTAATTAGTACATAAACAAAACGTATTTCTGCTGACTAAGCTAACTCCTTGTGCTAAGCTAAGCTCTCTGACTGCTAGCGCTAGCTTTCTTACACTAGAGACAAAAGTGGTGTTTATCTGCTCATTATCTGCTTATTGAACTCTCAAAAAGAAAATGAATAAGTGTGTTTCCCTAAATGGCAAACTATTCCTTTATATTTATTTATTTATATTTATATATTAGTCTTATTGTTTCTCTTGTTGATTTGCCACCTCAGTCAGTAAATGTTTAGCAGTGTAGGCTGCACACTCTTCAACAATGATTAGACTTCTTTAAAAGGTCACCGCAAAAGTTGGGCAGAAATTCCCGCCCCCCTTAAGTAACCCGATGACCGAAATGTCAAATGGACTGACAATCAATAGCACTGGCTAGCCATGGCAAAGGTCTCCATCACTCGCTCTATCCATCTGTGTGAACGTGTGCAGAGAAGGAGAAGGAAACACTGCATTATTGACTGCGTTTACATGCACATAATGTTCTGTTTTTTTTGCTTGAATTCCGAAAAGGACCATATTCCGATTAAGCTGTTTACATGGCTAAATTTGAAAATAAATATTCCACACAAAATTTGTACAAAATAGGATTTTTAACCAGTTAACCAGCGGTGGCAGACTTGCTGGACCGTGCAAACACAGCATCCCTTTTTCATTCATTCAACCAGCTTTTTGAAAAGATCGGCATAGCGATGCGTACCCGTTTCCAAAAACCTGTTGATATCCACGTCTTTGATAATGTTCAAAAGTGGCTGTTTCTTCCCATTGTTTGTGTACAGCAGCTGACCGTAGGCCGGCTGTAAAAACCCTGATTGAGGAGCATATTCCGAATGCGCTGTATACTGTACATGCCCAAAGAATGCCTCTAAAACCTGAATAATACCGGCATATCCCACATGTCTCAACCCTCGTGTTGTCTTCCCGCAGACCTGCAAATTCTTTTTTTTCTGAGTCAAAATTGAAAAATGAAAAACCTTTCATCAAGGTTATGGTTGTCTTTTTTGACCCTTTTGTGGCTTTCCTCCAATGATTGTCGATTTTTATGAGCCTTTGAAATTTTCGTGGGTTTGAACCCAATTATTATTATTATTTTTTAACATTTGTCTTTTGTGACATTTGTTACTTATTTTGACATCTTTTGACATTTTTCTCTTTTCTTTTTCTTTTTCACACTTTTTCAAAGTTCTTTTACCAATTGTTTTTTTCTCCAAATACTATAAAATTGACAAGTGACCCAAATTCAATGAAAGTAGTGAACTGATTATTTATTTAACTTGTGAGGAGCGTTGTTGGGAACCATCCACAATACTTTTTTGGAAAATTTGTTTGAAAGAAACCGAAATTTCTGATATAGAAACTTTTTGGAAAGGGGTCAAATTTGACCTGAAGACAACGGGAGGGTTAATTAGAAAATGCTACATTCAGAAAAAGGCCTTTTTTTTGGAACATCCAACCGGAATATGCGGTTTACATGACCTGTATCAAATTCGGGATATTGTCATATTCAAAATAATAGTGGAATATTGATGTGTAAATGTACTGCTTTGTTTGTTTGCATTGTGTTTATAGCTGTATCCTTTTTGTTAGTATAACATTTTTATTGTGTGACATCTGACCCTGTTTAGATGGAAGGGGGCAAGTATGTCCTTTTGGATAGATTGTTACAGAATTAAAATGAAAAATTATTGCAGCATCAAGTGCAAATAATACTGTCATGTTTTGTATGCAGATCAGTCCTGTCTGTGTTTTTGCTCTCACAGCTCCTATCCAACACAAGTACACACTTATTTATACTCAATTACAGGCAGGACTTAATGAATGCCAAAGCAATCGTATGTGTGTGTGTGTGTGTGTGTGTGTGTGTGTGTGTGTGTGTGTGTGTGTGTGTGTGTGTGTGTGTAAACTCAAAGAGAAAGGGAGAGAATGAACAGTGGTACACAGGGAGAATCAGGGATCATCACAAAGAGTTCTGCACGCTAATAAACCTCCTGCTTGAATTAATGACATTCCAATCCCAACCAACAGCCCAGCAATGTGGCAGTAATTAAAGCTTCATGCCCTGAGCAGCAGCCTGCTACCAGGTTCAACCTGTGAGTTATTGGTCTCGGGTTGCCATCTAGTGGATAAAAGACAAAAAGCATCCTTGCTTTTCTCATTTCTGTTTGTACATATGGTAGAAGAAATGCAGGGGCAGATTGACACTCTCAGTTATATCTACTATCTAACCTGGAGCCGCCCTCCTACGTACTTCCACTCAATTTTCATTTCCCTTCAGTACACTGTCTCTGTCTGGAGAGTGGCCAGACTCTCTGTACAAATGAAATGTACCAGAGTCTGGTAGGACCAGGCTAACTACTATCCACAGTGCCTTACAAATGCTACAGCAGAGTAGAAATTCAGAGATAAAGAAGAAATGGAAATAAAAGCTTTTAAAAGTAAGGCAGGAAACAATGCCTCAGCTATAGTTCTTACTGGCAGTGTTTTCAAACTTGGTCCGTTTTAGCCCTCTAAAAGAACTCAGACCTATTAGTCAGCATTTTTTTGCCCATATGTGAACACTCCAAAGGGACTCAGACCCCTCTGTAACCAACCAACCTCAGGAGGTGAGTCCTCTTTCAAGTAAACTGACAATGTGAACACACAAAGAGGAGTCCCTTTATGGTTGGCTCACTTAAAGAGGACTGAGTTTGGTTTGTTCAAAGAGGACTATATGTGAAAGCACCCTTAGCTGTTGATTAAAACCACAAGGTACTACTATGGGTCTGTCACTAGTCTATATCCACGACCATCCACTTCCGGGATTGCTCTGTTGATGCCAGAAATTCCGCCGTACGTCCATTACCTTACGCTTTCTACGTGTTGGAATACTAGACTTAGATTTATGAGAGATTTATGAGGACTATGGTTAACCTTTTCTCAGAGCTCTGCATGGTAAATCCAGACTATCTGTCCAATCTGAATTTACTGTTACACAACTAAAACAACTTTTTAAAGGTACACATGTTCCACCAAAATAAGTTTCCGTTTCTCTCCCGTCCCCGAATCCTGTGTGAAAGAATGGCTTTTGTTGTCGATTTGCTTTACTATGAGCTCGAGGAGAGACTTCACTCGCTCGTCTGAATCAGATCCACGCATGACAACGTAAGCATCGACAACTCACGAGTCGCCGAGGGCTCACGAGTAATTGGGGGATCGTGAGTAATCGGGGGATTGTGAGTAATCGGGGGATCGTGAGTAATCGGATATCGAGTGAATCCCCATAGTCTGCAAGCTTCCGGTTCTGAGTCTGCGGGTCGGACTGTCACTCTGCTCACTCAGTTGCTGGAGTTGACTCGTGTTTTTGTTTACATAATTGTAAGTTTTTGCAGCTATGACGGAATAATAGTAGCTAATGTTGCAAGAGGTTTGTGTGTGGAGCTGTTATAATTTCCGACTGAATTGAGGTTAATGTTCCTAGAGACTCGCATTTGTGAGTTAATTTAACAACTCGGGTTAATGATCCGAGTGAACCACGACTCATACAGGTTTCCTGTGGAAGAAGGCCTGGCAACGCGAGACTAGCCTGTCACTAAACCAAACTTAAAATCATTTTGCTTATGACTGACAAGAAAAACAAAAGTCACACATTTAGCTGACCTCTCTGAAAAGATTGTGTGCATACAGCACATCTGGCTAGCTGTAGCAATCAGTATATAGTAGGGTAGGCTACATATGGAGCTTAAAGAAAACTAACGGCCGTTTTCTCTTTCTTGAAAAGCACACACATGCACACCTTAAAAAAAAGCTGCATGCTAGTCTTTGTTTATGTCTGCGTTATTTAGCCGTTTAAACAAGCAGTGTACTTATTAGGACTTACCAGTTTAAATGTCATATCTTGACTACTCGTCTTGTGGTCAGTGTGAACTGTCACGCTTTCTAGTGTGTTTTTCAGAGAATTATTCTTAATCAACCACCATGGTAAAACTACGGAACCCGGAAGGTGACATGGACGTCACCTAATAAAACGTGCGACGCTCAAAATTACAAATCCCACTATGGCCACGCCAAGCCCCGCCCTACGAAGCAACTCGATTGGTTAGCAGTTTAGGGTTAGGGGATTGGTCAGGGGATAGGACCTGTACATGTAAACATGGACTCCTGGCCAATAGTATTGTGTGAATGCTATTGAAGGGCGGGTCTCGGCGTGGCCATAGTGGGATTTGTAATATCACGACCCCTTGCTGCCCAACGGCATTTCAGTGTCAAGCCAGACCAGACAGCCCACTGCCGTTCGGATTTTAATGTGCGTCTATTTGCGTTATTACGGTACCGGTGACGGGTCATTCTAAAACAAAATTTGGTGAAAATGTTAATGAAAATGAAGTGAGCTTACTTTCCCTGTACAGTTAACGTTTCAAACTGTAAAAATGGTATTTAATGTATTAACCTGTTCTTTAAAGTTAAATAATAATTTATATTTGCATCTTAATTACTGTACATTCACCAATAATCTGCGTTTTAATGTTTTCACAAGAGGTCTTTGCTGCTCAGTGATAAAGTCTCTGTGTGCGGTTATAGTTTATAGCAGTTATAACAGCAGCGGCCAGTCTGGAACACGACTGTATAAGGTCATCCATCAGTAACAGTAACAGCAACAGCAACGCCTGCTACTTCAAGGTGCTAGCTGCTGGTCTCCACATGTCCACAGCAGCAGCAGGTCCTGACATGTGGAGTGTCATAGTGGAGTGATGTCTGCTTCCTGGACAGATGTTGCAGGGTTCCAACATGGCAGATAAAATTGGGCCCTCAAAGCTAGGGGGTGTAAATCACAAGTTTTATTACCATATGATACCAATCTTTTGGACGACGATACGATATCTGTCTGTCATGATACAATGTCGATTTGATTCAATTGAGGGGAGTGCGATGGATATGAGACAGTATCATATGCCCTTTTACCGCAGTTAAATAGCAACTCCTAAAAAAATGATTTGACAATTTTATTAATGAGCACTTCCAGACATTTAAATTAAAAACAATTTTTTTATAATAAAACAATATATAAACTGGGAATCTAAAATAAGGGAAATCTTACAGACGACATGTATCAATATTTTCATGTTGCATTGATAATATTGGATCGTCGATCGTTGAAAACTTTAAATGGATCCCGATCAATGTATCATTACACCCCTGAAGTATTTGACATGTTCAGTGGTGCAATCAGTGAGTGTACACCATTAGCCGGCATAGTGATGCTGAGGTTTGATCCTCATCTGGAGCAGGGAAGTGTAGTTTTCCGCATATGTCCTGTGTGACCGCACAGACTTTAAAAAAAAAAGAGCTGGACTCTGTTGTTTCTCTGCTGTGTTTATTGTCAGGTGGCTAAAACACCACCACATTGAATAAAAACACTAATTCACCTTCGTT
The DNA here is from genome assembly GCA_013375575.1 of Percina caprodes. NCBI lineage: Eukaryota > Metazoa > Chordata > Actinopteri > Perciformes > Percidae > Percina > Percina caprodes. Next base: position 756,435 of record JABXJD010000203.1, on the reverse strand, counting down.
ACAGCTATTCACAAAGAAGCAGATTAACGTACAAGTGTGTTCTATACAGATGTAAAACTGGGCCAATATTCAATTTCCATATATGATTTAAGTGCGTTAAAGGCTCGGGCGGAAACAAAGGTTTCCAGTCTGGTGGAAAAAAAAACAAAGTGGTAATTCAGCCACTAAATACTGAAGTAAAAACATGTTTGTTTGTAAGATTGTGTAACACAGTTTCTTCAGAGGTTAAGTAACATCAGAAACCTGCTGACACATACTCATACATGGCACAAAAAGACAACCTGCGTGTGTGGTTTTATGTCAATAAGGCACATTTCTGAGTCTCATTTCTTGGTGAGTTTTACCCTTTGAAGATATCCAGTAAATGGACAAAACCGTTTGGTCATCAGTGAAAAAGTACAATACAAAATGCATCCACTCATCCATTGCAGCTGTCTCAGGTTGTACTGTTCCTTTTGGCCACCTAAGCTCTGCTGTTAGTGCCATTTTTACCACAGAAGAGAGGTAAATTATTTGACAGGACACAATTGTATATGAAACTCTCCTTCAGTGTGACTGGTCATTGATTAGCCCAGCTAGAGTATGATCACACATAAATCAATTGTTTCAGTCAACTTTACATTGATAGTTTCTCTCCTATGCGCGTGAATATTTTAAGTAAATGCCCGGAGGCTTTCATGCATAGCCTTTGTTCATGCCAGGGCTGTTGTACCTTCACAAACAGTGGCACAAATACATAGACATCATAACCTGAAATACTAGTTGTTATTCCAGAAGAAAGTTGCACTGCAGCTCCATATGCAGCTTTCATCTTCATTAACATTGAGGCTGTGGTCAAAGAGTCCAAAAAATAACCTCCTAAGTCTTTTCCTAACCACTTTTCCTTAACCCTGATGGTAAACCCTGAGTAGACAATTCGAGTGGCTCTTATCATGGCAGCCACTTAACTACTTTGGGGTAATTTCACTCCGTTAGGAACCTTCCTAAGCTAATTTGACAATTTGACTGCAGCACCAGTCCAGCATCAGAACACATCCAGAAACAGTCCAGCTGAGATTTGATTCCAGGGCTTCCATCACTGTTCAGAGGAGATGTGCGTTCAGGTCGTACTTCTCGCAGAACTTGTCTGTGATTGGGATGCAGGTGAGGTATTCGCACCAATCACACTTCACAGGGTAGACGTAGAAGAGGACGGCCAGGGCGGAGAGCAAAGCCAGGAAAACCAGCAGGAAGACGCAAATCTGGACCCGCTTACGATACATGTCGGATTGCCCAAAGCTGAGGAGGAAAAAAAAATCTGTGTTATTCATGATCTTATAAGTCAAGTAACACAGTGTGGTTCTACTTCATTAGCACTGTACAGAGTACAAGCTCTGCAATTGGGCAGTGCATTAAATTACCTATGACAGATTAGGGCTCGTCCGGGATTTGAACCCGGGATCTCTCGTACCCGAAGCGAGAATCATACCTCTAGACCAACGAGCCATGTGCTCACCAGAAAAAGATATGGAATATTATAGTTAATAGTAAATTAATTTTATAACCAATACACATGAGTCAGACACCCTTTAGCAATCTATGGTAATCAATATAGTCTGATTATGCTGACGTTTTTGGGAATAAACTAATTTGTATACTTGGCAAGAGTTGATGATAGTATTGATATTATTCTTGTTTATATGTTTATAAAATATAAACTTAGGCCAGCAGAGTGAGCTTGTTGTAGCCAAATGCCTGGAGGCAGCATAAAAGGGAAGCCAGGCAAAACCTGGTGGATAGACATATTTTTATTCCTTTGGACAAAGCGAGGACAGGTGTTCCCTACCGTTTCCAGTCTAAACGCTAAGCTAAGCTAACCATCTGCCGGCTCTAGCTTCCTATTTACCGTACAGCTATAACAGTGGCATCGGTCTCCCCGTCCACCTATTGGGAAAATAAAAGCAAATGTGCGAGACACATCCCTTTCTTCACTTACCTGATGTATGGCAGGAAGGCGAAGGACAGGAAGAATCCTGACACAAAACCGCATACGTGGGCAAAGTTGTCGATCCAGGGAAGCAAACCGAAAGAGAAGAAGAAGACCGAGATGGCCAGCAGCTTGGCAAAAGCCCGCCATGGTCGCTCGAGGATCTGCCAGCTCTGAAACAGCTCAACAAACAGACAGGCCAGGATGCCGAACTGGCTGCCTGCAGGACCCACCTGAGACAGAGGAAACAGGTCGCTGACAAAGCTTCTAGGTAGGGATGGCCAAATGAAGCTTTGTGAACCAGTGTCTTTACTTTCTGAGCCCACTAGATGGCGCTCTCGGTTTTAAGAGAAAGGCCTAAGGCATTGCAATTCAGTATATTGTTGAACAGAGAGCTCCATATAGTGGTCTCAGAAAACAAAGACACTGGTTCACGAAGCTTCATTCAGCCATCACTACTTCTAGGTAGGTGGGTTGTAAACACAACTTTGGCTACATCCACACTACATACATATTTACACTATGCGCCCACACTACTCCAACGTTTAAGGGACCCTTAAAATTAAGACCTTTTCTGATGACCTCTGGGGTCACGTTGTTGTTTGGATAGGCAGAAACGGAGACTTTACTAACGACGCAGACACCCACGTCGGTCTTATGGGTTAGGTATGATACATACCATTCAGTAACGGATCCAACTCGTCATCAGTCTAAGCAAGCATTTTCTGTAACTTATATTATAACTTATATCTCCAGGATTTGTAATCATGGTTAACATTCAACAAACACACAGAGGCACACACATGCCCGGTGTACCCGAATGGTTTTCAGACGTGATAATACAGACAAAGATCGTTTCTGATATGGAGCCTAAACACTGGTGTGGACAGAGATCTTTTTTGTTTCAAAACTCTGAGACAAAAGGAGAGCGTTAGTAGTGTGGCTGTAGCCCGAGTCTCAGATACAGCATCTTGTGTACGGTTGGTTGTGAGGCTGCCACTGTACCTCCGCTCTGTAGGGCAGGAAGATGGCTGAGGCCAAGTTGCCAGTGATGCCGCTGAGCATGTAGATGATGGAGATTCTCAGCCAGCCAGCCAGCTTCTCTATGTCCCTCAGCACAGTCATCTGGAAAAACACTGACACCAGGCAGTGCAGGATCCTACAGACACAGACAGACCAAATCTGTTTTAATGGATAAAGCAGATCTCTTTTCACATGAAACATCTCCAGGGCTCCCCCAGGATTCTCCAAATTAAATGGAAGACCTTTTGTTTTACCACCTAGGATGTAATTTAATGCCAACTTCACAGCCAAATAACCCAAGAAAATGTACCAAGTAATGTTACCTGAATACAAAAAAGAATAAATTGAAAATGTTTATTTAACCCTACGAAAGACCTCTGTAAAGGAAATGTTTTCAGAATATTCAATTGAAGACTTTTTTTTAATACTTTTAAGACCCTGCAAGTAGCCCGATCTTTCATAGTGCTGCCTCAAATTCTGATTCAGATGGACAAAAAAAATAATAGGACTTTATTTATGTAAAGACTTTATTCACCCAGCATGAAGAAAAAGAGACAGCCAGAGTCGGGAGAACTGGTCTGGGATCTCCGGGTTGAGGAAAGGCAGCAAACCACAAACGTCATCCATGCAAGCCACCTGGAAAAGACACAGTAAAAACAACAGTCAGGGTGGAAAGGGCCACCAGTCAACCTGATGAACCACTGCCACCCTGTGGAGGAGAATGACTTTGTCCAACTCAGTCCAAAGTCCTTTTGATTCACAATCGACTGCAGGCTCCAGTGGCGCAATCGGTCAGCGCGCGGTACTTATAAGACAGTAACCTGCAGAGCAATGCCGAGGTTGTGAGTTCAAGCCTCACCTGGAGCAGAGAAGTTTTAGATTCTATCCGTATGCATGTCATCTACCCATTGAAATACTGATTGGTGTTTTCGCCGTAAGCAAAAAAAGCAACTGTTGGTGAATGAAATGCAGCAGTCTGACTGATTTGAGGAAAAGAAAAGCTCCTACCTGTGAGCAAAGAGTGGCCTCTTCGTGAAAATAGCCATGCATGAAATCACAGTACTCTCTTGAAGTGATTTCACATCTGCAACATGAAACGCATCATCAGCAATCACTCGCAGGAAAATCCACCAATGAGATGGCTACATCTGTGTTTTAGTGTTCAATAAGTGTGATATAATGTCCAATATTTTCACCCTGGTTACATAAAAACAATCTGTTGATCATGCAATGACAGTGTAGTTTCTATGCATTGTCTTCTATGTCATATCTATGTCATATTCTTCTGCAGTTAATTATGCAGAAATTAAGAACATCCTTAAGATTTTCTATATCATTTAACCCTTGTGTTGTCTTCCATATGACGATGCATGGTCCTCCCGGGTCAAAACTCGAAAATCTTACTTGAAATGACAAAATTACACTTTTTATTTCTATTTTTTTACATGTAATCCTTTTACCACTACCATGTATAAACACCATTTATTACCAATTTTAGAATTATTTTGAAATTCATGGTCAATAAACCTAATTTAACCCTAATTATTGATTTAGAAATGATTAATTATTTAGAATAATATTAAAGTAAGGTTAATCACAGCAGTGTCAACGTTCAGTTGGGATACAGTTTCACTATATTTAATTTTTTTTTCAATTTGCTAAAATATTTAATAAAACACCCAAAATTCAATGAAAGTAGCAATCCAATATTTTGTTTTACTTAGAAAGCGCGTTGTTTGGAATCATGCGTGTTAATTTAGGCATTCAAAATTAGGTTATAGTTATAAAAAAGGAACCTTGTTTTAAGGAGCTGCTAATCTAAATATTTACCATTTAAGCATGAAAATAATCCAACTAAAGTAAGTTAGTACTTTAAATTAAGTTATTACTTTAATTGGATTCAACTTCAAATGAATGGCATTAGCTTTAGAAAATCTATACTAGCTGTTCAGTGGCGTTGATACTTACCGTCCTTTGGTTCCGATGCAGCAGGGCCGGCCTGTTATGGTGCAGTCTATGTGGGGAAGGTTGGTGTGATTCCCAGAGTTGACCCTTGTACAAACCTACAGATCATAAAAAGAGGAAACATTTTTTGTTACCATTAAATCCAGCCATTATGTGCAGGGGAAAGTGCTGCATTCAGACCTCCGTATGATAAAGTTACAGCAGACTTGTATTTACTTACTTTTGTTTTTGTGGCTAAGTGGCAGATGATCAACTTAAATGTTTAAACTGTACTCACCGGCCACTTGGTGATGTCATCAGGCCACTCATGAGGCGTAACTGAGGCTGGCTCCAGACAAATTCTACAAAATGAAGAGCCAACATTAAAAACAAAGTACAGTTAACATTCCTGTCTTCTGTTAGAGCAACTGAGCCCCAACAATACAGTCCACCCGTGCAATAGTGATAGCAAAATGTGCAAACAGAGTGTTTTGGTGGATAACAATCACACACAGAGTGTTTTGGTGAAGTCACCTGGGGTCCTGATGACAGACTGCACCATGTTGGCGTAGTGTACCATTCAGCTCGGGAGCACTGGGGTGTTGTGGCCACTTTACCCACAATGCCAGGGTACTCTGCAGTAGAAGACAGAGAGACAGAGGGAGAGAAATCCTTATTAACATTATTCTGTATCTCTATTCATTTTTTCTGTGCAGTGGCAACTACAGCTATGATACATGGCGCAAAAAAAAGCTGCCTTAAGGGGCTGCATGTAACACTATTCAATATATATCTGTTAAATCAACTATGAAATCTTATATGATACTGCGAACAATACTGATAAACCATGAAACCCTTCCCACCAGAGATGCGCTGACAAAAGACACATTATGTGAGTGAATTGGTCAGATTGGTTTGACTGACCGAACACTCCTCCTGTAAAGTCTGCAGGCAGCCGGAGCGATCGTTCCTCACGCAGCAGCCGGACTCCCTCTCACGCGCTCTCTTCTCCTGGATCAGTTTGTGGATCTCTTCGTCTTGACGCATGCACGGGGAAAACTTGGCTCCCAGGTGGATCAGCGCCTCCTGCAGGACAGCGGAGGGATGACAAACAGCTTGGTGAGATTGTATCCCAAAGATGCTCTATTGGGTTGAGATCTGGTGACTGTGGGGGCCATTTTAGTACATTGAACTCATTGTCATGTTCAAGAAACCAATTCGAAATGATTCGAGCTTTGTACCCGGTGGGGTCTTCTGCTGTTGTAGCCCATCCAATGTTGTGCGTGTTGTGGCTTCACAAATGCTTTGCTGCATACCTCGGTTGTAACAAGTGGTTATTTCAGTCAAAGTTGCTCTTCTATCAGCTTGAATCAGTCGGCCCATTCTCCTCTGACCTCTGGCATCAACAAGGCATTTTTGCCCACAGGACTGCCGCATACTGGATGTTTTTCCCTTTCCACACCATTCTTTGTAAACCCTAGAAATAGTTGTGCGTGAAAATCCGAGTAACTGAGCAGATTGTGAAATACCCAGACCGGCCCATCTGGCACCAACAACCATGCCATGCTCAAAATTGCTTAAATCACCTTTCTTTCCCATTCCATTCAGTTTGGAGTTCAGGAAACTGTCTTGACTAGGACCACACCCCTAAATGCATTGAAGCAACTGCCATGTGATTGGTTAATTAGATAATTGTATTAGTGAGAAATTGAACAGGGTTGCCTCCCTAGGGAGGTGTTCCAGGCACGTCCAGCTGGGAAGAGGCCTCGGGGAAGACCCAGGACTAGATGGAGGGATTATATCTCCAACCTGGTCTAGGAACGCCTCAGGATCCCCCAGTTGGAGTTGGTTAATGTGGCTCGGGAAAGGGAAGTTTGGGGTCCCCTGCTGGAGCTGCTGCCCCCGCGACCCAATACCAGATAAGTGGATGAAGATGGATGGATGGATGGATGGATGGATGGATGGATGGATGGATGATGGATGGATGGATGGATGGATTGGGGAAGAGATGGGAATGACTGGAATTGAACCGTGGATGTAGGGTTAGATGGGGGGTGCACTAAACCAGATGAGCCCTTTTATTCATTACTTTTAGCGAACTGTTAAGACTTCTCTTCATGCTTGCTTGTTTGCTGGCTAACCAGTTACAGCTGACTCAAAATGCAGTTTCTTTCTAATTAGTTGAGCTACTCTGCAATTTCTTTCATGTACCCTTGAAATTGGAAAAGTCAGATCTAGACAAGATCTAGAGTTTAATTCCCTGGAGCTTTACCCATGTTGACCCCCACACTTACGAGCTGAGTATACACACAGTCAAAAACAAAGGATGCCAAATGGAAGATAGAACATACTTACTGAGCTTGGACCCACCCAGAAGTTTTGTTGTTGCACAAACTTAACATTTTCATAAACTGCCTTGTTCCTCAACACCTAAAAAAAAAAAAAAAAAAAAAACTGTATTACTAATATTTCTCAGTCGTAGATTTTCAGTGGAAATTCAACACAAATTATCCACAGACACTTTACCCACCTCATAATAAATGCTGTAAAATATACTTACAGAGTCGACAGTTTCATGTTGTGAGAAGCCCACAGGGGCAATGCCGTAGATGGTGACAGCCAGAATGGTGACGAGCAAATGGACACATGTGATCCAGTAGGTAAAAAAAGGCCTGGGGAGTTAGGGACAATCCAGGCTCCGTTATCTGGGGCACTGGCAACAACTCTATTTAAATCAACATCAGAGGAAAGTCATCCTCCAAAGAACATAGAATTAGCTGTTTACCTGTTATCGTCCATGTCCTCAATCTGCTTTTTGACAAAGCTGTCAATGCGCTTGCGGTACGTTCGGTTTGTGAGACGGCCGACCATGCCAAGGCCGTACGGCCTCTTCTCTCGGGCAAACAGCTTCTTAACAGGAACCACTATCCTTTGTCCCCGCTGCTGATGGCTGTTGACGCTCACCACTTCCTGTTTGAGACGAACCTTGGGTTGGACTAGAGAGCCATCTTTTGCCTTCCGCCATCCTCGCTCTAAGGGCCTAGTTTGAGGAAGTGTCATTCAGGACATGTTAATATAATACAGTACAAAATATCATAAGAAAGAAACTTCAGCGAGGCAAACGTTGTGAGTTTGTCTCTTCACATCAGAGGTTCATTTGTGCATGTAAATAACACTGTAGAAGCTATCAACCCACAGCATGAGGTGACTCCTCTCCAGTTCGTTCCTATCCAGCGCACTTCCTGTGAGCTCGCTCTCGTCCAGCTGTTTGAGGTCGGCCTCCGATGGCGTCTCAAAAACTTCGTCAGCATAGCTGGACAACTCATCCTGCAGGCCATCCTACAAAGACGAAAACTAAGTCGTTAAGAATTCAAAGCAGAAGAACTCAGAATATATTGGTTGAATGAGGGCACAAAGGGTCCTGATGCGGAAAAAGCCAATACCCCAAAAAATACAGTATTTAGTATACATACCGGAGTATATAACAAAGTTCAAGAAAGGGCTTTAAACCAACACATAAGTGACTAGCCAACAAAACAATTTGTGAGTGCTGGCAATATGACATAAAGAATGGCTTTTCCTTAGGTGCTTCAAGCTAAAGTGGGGATCATTTTGTGCAAACATATGTAATTATCTTTCAGTCTTTACTTGATAGGAGAGCTTATACATGAAAGGGGGAATGACATGAGCAAAGGGCTGAACTGCATATGGGCACACCCAGGCACCCAAATATTTTGAATTTGATACTGTTATTTTAAAAGTTGTCCTGGCAGTGGTGTGTGGAAGTGTGTCCACTGCTCACTCTGGTGAAGAAGGAAGTGTCGAGCTCATCAGGGAAGTCCACTGTGTCGTCTTCAAAGAAACTAGGGGGCATGAAACTCCGTCTGCGACATCGGCCGTAAGTGCTGTCGGCTAATGTCCGACCCTAACAAACACAATCATCGAACACCTCAATAACACAATCACACAAACATCATCATTATTATTATCGTCAACAGATTGAAGTGCAATGATGCCTGACAGTTTATCTGGGGGAATCCCCTCCTTAATGATAGAGTCTGATGGTTTTGTGTCAGTGGATTAGCTCTGCAACTCTGGAATATCCCGTTTCAGCATATAGCTGAGCATTCGGTGTGTATTAACACGGACCATCTGCTTGAGAGACCCTGTAACCTCAGACCAACAAACACTAGCAGATATTCTCACTGAACATTTATCCTGTCCAAGTGCGAGTCTGTAGCCAGTGGCCACATGATGTCATTACTCTAAGATATTCCATCTGAGTTTAATCTGCAATGAGACAAGCTGAGCTCATATTTTATATAACATGCCTAAACAGACACAAACACACACACACACACACACACACACACACACACACATGGATATAGATAAAACCTATCAATTTATATGTGGAGGAGACTGGGAAACATTAGAATATAAATGTGTTTAGAAAAACATAAGATAATGGAGATTAAAGTGTGTGCATGATAACGCTGCCCACAAAGGATAACAAATGGCTTTGTATTGCATAGTTACAGCTGGTCCAAATGTCACACTATGCAGAAAAAACAAAGAAATCTGAATTTCAGAACAACAGGGGCTGCCAGTATATTTGAAGGTAAAAACAAAGGAGTTTGAAGCACAGATTTTGCAAAGCAAAGAATATTTGGTGAATAAACTTAAATCAAGGGCATAAAAACAAATACATGAACTTAAATGAACACCTTCATTAGTGCTGCTGCAGCCTTGAGACTCATGACTGCGACAGACTCCCGCTTGCGTCGCCGCGGCAACCGGTTGAGGGCGGAGCGGGAGCTGGAAAAGGAGCAGAGGGAGGCGGTGCCGGGCGTGATGGGAGTTTGCGGGACACTGAAGCCGTCTACCTCTTCCACCATGCGGAAGGCACGACCCCGGGCCAGGGGGTCTACTATCTGCGAGCACACACACACACACACACACACACACACACACACACACACACACACACACACACACACACACACACACACACACACACACTGTGTTGGTTCGACACAGCTTTTTCCAATATTGTAAAGCCACATACAACAGCAAACACACAGCGACAAAACAGTAAAAAGCAGGGATAACACAGATCTAAACTAGGGTTAGATTGATGCTCCAACTTTCAGAAAGAAGCTTTTTTTTAAAAAGAGAACAATGCTTAATTAGTAGATTTAAGTGATATAGAATTGATATAAATATTAGACAATTAATACACATTATTGTTTACTTGTTAACTTATGCTTCAGAATAGCAGCAGACATTTGTCCACTCTAGATTCCCACCCTCACCCAGTGATGCTTTCAGTAGGCTAGATGAGGATTACATTTCCTTTGAAACAATTATATTTTAAAATGCTGACGTCATACTAGATTTATGTAGTCATCACACAATTACTAGTAAAGTAAAAAGTAATGAGTAAACAGAAAACCCAAGAGTTGTATTTGCACATTACTTTAACGCTATTATAGCACTTCCTTATGCTAGCATGCTAAACAGAAGACATATTATTTTGCACTAACAGTACTGCAGTAGTTGTAATGCATGCCTGTGTAGTAGCATCATGGGTTTTAGTGGAAAGTGATTGTGGGAAATCATGCATGAATTCCTTGAAACAAAGCAAAACTTCTACTCGATTAAATTAGCTTTATGTTTCAGTCTTCAGCCATCAATTGAACCCTAGGCAAGATGACAAAGCAAAGTGGTTAAGCAAGCGCCGGAGATCTAATGTGAAATAAAGAAATAGAGTGAAAGGGGTGAGGGAGAAAATGTGATAGAGGAAATGGAGGAAAAGGTGAATAAGCCTCATCTCCTCCTTCATCCTTCTAACATGGCCCTGGAGCTGGCCTACCCTCTGCATGCCATAGTGGTGATGACTGGGGTGGCGGGGGGGGAAGTAGAGGGGAGGAGGGGTCTCAGTGCTGGCCAGGGAAAGGTTGTCCTGGCTGTGGAGCTCCATCTCCCTCATCACCTGTGGCTTCAGACCCCCGTACAGATGGCTGCAGTGCTGCAGGCTCTTCCTCCTCCATCGTTGGGTGCTGTCGCTGTCTTTGCTCACCCCAAACCAGTCAGCTGTACCTCTGCAGAGGGGACGGACTCTGGTTAGTAAATCAGTGAAAACTGAACATTCTAGTGTATGTGACTGGACAGACGTCGGCCTTTGGCTGGGTATCGTTACAAATTTTCAATACCGGTACCGATTCCAATACCGTGACTTAAGGTTCCTAAAGGATACTTTTTTCTATACCAATTTTATAAAACCAATAGAAGTTAAAACATTCCACATTACGGCACAAATCTTTTTAGATATTTTTCAGCTCCTGCTTCGTGAGCCCCGTCTCTGTCTTTCCTGCATGCCTCTAAGACATGTAACGTTAAGACAGCCAATCACCAGCATTATTAGATCTTTGTACACGCATGCTGCATGCGTCTTTATGGAACCCACGCAACTTCTAGGCAAGACCTGCCCTGCTACTATTGGCCAGGCGTCCATGCTTACGCAAGGTAATGGAACCCGATTTGTCCGGGTCCTATGCTCTGACCAGTCAGCTATCCTAACCCTAACTACTCAAGGTCAATGGCTAACCCCAACCAATGGTGCTGCTTTGTAGGGCGGGACTTGCCTAGAAGTTGCGTGGGATCCATAATAACGCAAAATAATAACTTATTGGCTCACTGATGAGATTTACCCCTTAGGTTTTCAAATTGGGTATTGAATAACGAGGCATTGTTTAATACTTGATACTTTAGAGGCAATTTGGTCGGGGCCTAAAAGGTTTTTAATTCAGTACCCAACCCTATTGCACAGGGAGCTCTTTGTATAATTCAGGTAGCTATCAAAGAATACATAATTACAGGCTGTCTTAGCATTTTTATTCCTCTAAGGCAACTACCCTGCCTCACCTCAATAAACATATAGTTATTTTTGCAAGTCATGACAAAAGGCTGAGCTGAACTTTCATGTCAACTATCAAAGAAAATGAAATAATAATAATTATAATAACCTCATTTTTTTGCTTCAGCCTTCAGAGAATCTCGGCCACACTGAATATTCTTTGACAGATTGAGCCGTACATCCTGCTTATTAGCAGAACAATATGCTCTTTACTTGCAGCTGGTTGTTGGGGATTAGTTGACTGGTTAATAGACCTTTTTTCACGGCAGACATGTTGACATGTCATAGTAGGAAAAAACACAGGTGTATTCAAAACCATTAATGACGGCTGCATTCCACTCAGGAGAGGCCCTGGTATTGTGCATGCTGACTCGCTGAAACAGCTTACTGGAACACTTAGAATTGAGCTATAATTAAGGTTATTAATTTCAGCTGTGCTTTTCCTACTATGACAAATCAAAATGTCTGCTGTGAAAAAGGTCCTTTGGTTCATTTGCTGATTGCTCTCTTGTCTATGCCGTCTTTGAATGTGGAACTTTACCAGTCATGGGCCAAAATGAACAAACACATCTTTTTGAATGACTCTTTTTAGTCTCCGCTATGTACCGGGTCAGCTAGTCGAGGCAACGAAGCGAGTGCTTATGAATCCCCAACCTTTCCCACTCATACCACCCCCATACTCGCTGTTATTGTAGGGTACTGCTCAGGCTGCCTGCCATGATGGTGCAGTCGCTCAAAACCTAGGAAGCGGGACAACCAATGAATGAATGGGAATTATTGTCTTAAACGAGGACATCAATAAGTGACTCGAGTCAAGACAGCCAGGCAGCTTCTCAGTGAGCGAGAACAAATGAGCCGTTCTCCGAACAAGGACTACTCAATCAGTCAGTAACATTTGTCTAACACCGTACTGAGCTGGCATAGCCTACCTTCATACAAGTGGGATGCTGAATTAATGCATTAAAATGAATATTTTATCTTTATTAATGTAAACTTATACATGATGATCAGTAATGCAATGATGAGAACTTTTGTGGGGTGGGCAGCACTAGCTGTTGAACGTGCAAGTACTACAACATGTGTTAAGGAGAAACTGACTAATCATGTTTGGCTAAAAGTCTCAAAACTCGAAAGGTTCGATACATTTACACGTATCAACTTGAAGGAACCAATTCTGTGAAAAGAATTGGTCTGCCTATCACTAAATATTACTAAAAATGTTCCCTTTTTGGTACCTTGAATACTAAATAAAAAGCAAAAATTTATAGTTTAATATAGTTAATATAAAACATGGTTTTAAAGGCAACAAACTGGTATTAAAAAGAAAGAGAGTGGGACAAGTGTGCAAAATCAGATTCATAACAGTCCATCAGCTTGAACTTTATTTAGACAAATTAAGACAGGAAAGATAAAATATGGGCCGGCATCAACAGCACACAGTGAGCAGGTCAGTTTATTAAGAGACTAATGTCTCTTGTGCAACATATCAGACAAAGACATAATCATTGATTTAGCGCCCTTCTGTTATTTTTCTCTTTCTGTGTGTATGTGATCGTGTCGACGCGGCCAACTCAGCTTAGAGAGCCTGAATCAGAAATACTGTCTTGACTCTGCTCAGTCAGCGGTAAAGAAGCAGATGTTGCCTGATAGTCCTACAGTTTACACATAAACTGACTCGGCTGTGTGGTGTGTGTATATGCGTGGGTGTGTTTTTCCAAATAAATGTGCATCCAGGTCCCCTTTTTCCCATGAAACAGTGCCTGCGTGCCAGGCAGCATGTTAACCGAGAGGTGGGAGGGGGACGCCACACCGGGGAAACTGTTTGGAGAGCAGAACACTCAGTAATAAACACTCAGCCCTCATCATCAAGAAAGACGCCAGCTGGGGAAGCCTTTTAAGGCTGCACAGGGGCAGGGAGGGGGGTTGGCGCGGCGCTGACTGTTGTCCTTCCAGAGAGGAATTTCTTTTTTGGAAAGCAGAGAGAGATTGGAGTCAGATTGTTGACAGAGCGAAGGCGGAGGATAGGAGGTCACAATGTGTAAATAAAATATTTGTTAAATACAGATAACAATCACGCTGAACATAACATCCACTGATGGTAAAACATGATGCCAACGCCCGCCAACTCTGTGACTGTTTCAAGATAGATGACATTGTTTATGTGTGTGTTTGTTTAGATAAGTGGGTATTTGTCTGTGCGCACATGCAACAACAAGCATGCATGTCATATTTGACAAAACAGAACTATAAATAAGGTTTTCACAACTGGTTGACGGCAGCACAAATCCCTCACACATCGAAGATTAAAGCTAATGTGAAGCCACATGAATTAACTTTCATATCCTCAAGGTAAGGCTGGTTGCACATGGAGCAGCAATCTACTGCACGGGAATTATAGGCTTAGACAGCATTTGGGGAGAAAAGGCAGAGGGGCAAATCTACAGAAATACTATCACCAAAAAAATGGAGAGCAGAATAACAGAGAACATAAATATGAACACTGATGATAGGTTTTGAGTTTTCTTTTGTTTTACCTCAGAGTAATCCTCATTGGATCCACCAATGAGAGGTGTTATTCACTGAACAAAAGGTAGGACATAACACACTTCATTTATTTGAATACTATCCAGAGAAAACTAAACTGATGACCTTCCAATTGCTTCTTCATAGTTACTCACAGTTAATTCCAGAGGCAAATATTGTACTTTTAACTTATTTACCGAACAGCTATTGTTCCGAGTTACTTTGCAGTTGTAGTATTACACACTAAAAAAGAATGCAAAAAAACAACTATATTAAGTACTGGTAGTTAAAATGCGCTCCACCTTGACCAGCTTTAACGGCTTAACAGACAGTAAAGGCATATATATATATATATATATATATATATATATATATATATATATATATATATATATATATAGATACACAGTACAACACTAATATTTGAACACTGTGGTATTGCTAATTTTACTGGTGTTTTGTTGGTGATAAGTGGTAGTGGTCTTCTCATGGTAAGCAAGCAAATAAGCCTATTTTCAAAACTATTCCTTCAAGTATCTGAATACTACTTTCCCAACAGAAATATGAGAGGGCCAGCAGTATGACATGCAATCATAAATCCCAAGATTCACAGCTATTAAAATAGGAGCAACCAGTCTCAGCTAAATCTTATATTCTATTTTAAGAAAACCTTAATCCCTCTGCAATAAATGAAAAACATTTCACGGAGAACTTACCTGTCCAGAGAGCTTGAGGAAGGGTTCAGGGTCTGGGTCATACCTGAGGAGGGGAGGGACAGTGGAGCTGTATATCCTCCATCATAAGCATCACAAACATACTGTCCCCACTTACCCCCGGACCTGTATTAAACCCTGAGCCGCTGATTTCAAACGGATCCTCTGCAGATCACACATATAGCGATCCATAAGGGGATTTCCCAATATCCAGGCCAGAAGTACCTTGTCACGCTCGCTGTTACGCAAAGAGAGGATGATCACAACATGTCCACAATCTGTGTAACATCCCTGTCCAGCTCAACGAGCTCCTGGTTAATCAAAGGTCAGAGGAAAGCCGGCGTTGATTTCCTCGGTCAGACGGGACTCAGATCTCTACACCGTGATGTAAAGAGTACTTCCAGTCTTCCAACCAGCTGAATTTGCTCATTCAAGGAGGGTTTTACCTTTTTTGACCCTGTGTTACCACCAGCACACAACACAAGTTCCCATACGCCTGCGTGTGTGAGAATGTGTCAGTGTCTGGCAGGCCTCCCAGTATCCCTCCTCAAGAGTTTTTGCGTAAAAGGATGTGACCAACTGGGCAAAAAAGACAGCAGCTCTGGTCCTTGTCAAACTAAATAACCCCTTCCCCCCCTCTCCATTCAGAGCCCTAACGATCACTTTCAATGTCGCCCTTCACTCTCTTTCTCTGGCTTGTTTTGCAGGAGCGCACCAGTTCCACACCAGCACTACACAGGAAATGGGAGATTAGACGTGAGGGAGAGAAAAAAGATGGGACATCACACACATTAGGAGGGAAGAGAGACAGAGGGAGGGCACTGAGACATGCCTGGACATGTAACACACACACACACACACACACACACACACACACACACACACACACACACACACACACACACACACACACACACACACACACACACACACACACACACACACATCAGTACCACAAAGGTTTACCTTGAACCCCACATTGCTTTGCACAGCGATATATTCATGTTGCAGTTAAAAAAAAATCCAATGGAGCATGTGAACCTTACTTTAAACACCGATCATTACGAGCATCAGTGTGACTGAGACAAATGATTAACTCTGTGGTCTGATCTGTCAAAATGTGAAAGAGCTCATAAAGAGCTTTTTTTCTGTTTTCCGCTAGATCAACAAACATCAGGGTGTCCTCCTCAGTTACCCAACAAGCCAAAAGTTTGCAGCAAATCACCATCTGAAATGCACTTTGTTTGAACAGTAAAGATTTATGCCGTATTTGTGCACTCTTTTGAAGAGGTAATTTCATCTTTCCTCCAGTAAACACACGCACGCACTTACTCTGAATCCCATTAATTCTCTCATTAACATCAAACGCATTAGTTCAGTTTCTTTGTCGCATACACACATATAAAGGCTAGTAGAACCTCGGCATGATAAAGTTAAGACATTAAGACACTCCTTTGAAGACAGTGTTTCTAGGATTTAGTCTTGGCCCCTGTGTTCAAACACTTACATTGAATTTAAGGCTTTGATGTGGTCCACATGCTGTGTTAGGCACATAGATAGTGCGTATGAGTAATTGTGTTATTTTGTCTGCCTCAAACCATGTGGTCCTGTGCGCCACCTGGACTGATACTGATACACTGTGTGTGTGAAAGAGCTTACTGTATGTGTCATAGTCTGTGTTCAAAGCGTCACATCTGTGGCACGAAGAGACTACAACAGGCTAAAGGGACTTTTGTGCAAAAGTCACCCAGTACAGATATTAAGGTGAAAAGAAATAGTAAAAAAAACTATATTTTTAAACAGTATATTTTATAACAGTATTAACTTTTCCTCAACCTGCCTTGGAGGCAGCAGAAACAAACCATTAACATTGACATATAGGGCCCTATTTTAACGATCTAAGCGCACGGCAGGTGCATTTAGGGCCTGTCCAAATCTACTTTTGCTAGTTTGACGGCGGAAAATAGGGTCTGTGCACCGGGTGCATGGTTCAAAAGGATTGTACTTAGTGTCTTCATTAATCAAAGGTGTGTTTTGGGATTGTCACATTTTTATTTTTAATTTTTTACATGTTTGTGTGCTGCTGCACTTCCCTGTGTGTGTGTAACAAGCACGCTGTGCACAAGCCTAGGCACATTTTACTAATGCGCTGTTAAAATTCAATGAAATGCTGTGTTACTGACGTTAGACCAGGTTTTTGTTGGTCACTTTCTCCTGCCACAAGATAGCAATACTACAAGAATTCACCTGAACACAACTCCTTGTAAGAGCAGCACGCCCATGGGTGCAAAGATGGATGCAGGACAGGAAATTAACAACTGCGTTGGTCTTCAAATAGCAAAGACACTTGTGTTGGTCTTTGCGCTGTGCTGCGCCGGGTGCAAGATATCTTCTAAGTAAAAATGGCGGACTTAAACTATTGACTATTCATGCAGCAAGCAGATATAAAGCGCATTCAGAATCTATTAGAGTCATGTTTCTGGCTACTTGAAGAAATTTAAGTCCAATATTACAATAAGTCCAATAAGTTTAAATCTCTACCAAATACTTGGCTCTTTAGCTGCTAAGTGCTCAATCTACAAAGAAATGTACACCGGCCCTTTAAACGAGTCATCAGGACTTCCGTACGGTTGTGATGCCACAACTTTACTATATTTTAGAGCTGGGTGAAATCAAATCTATTTTTGACGAAATATATTGATATCACAGTGATATTGTAGGGTTGACTGTTGGTGCTTTCACAAAATATTAAGGGTGCACGATTCAGAAAATGTCACCATTTGATTTAAAATCGATTTTTGATTCAAAAACAATTCTCAATTAAAAACAAACATTTAAAATATGTAAATGTAGTTACTTTCCCTATGTGATAGTATAAACGTCATTACAAAATAAAAAACAAAAATAAGAATTGATTTTTGAAATTCTATGAATCCATTTTGAATCAATAGAGCTTGAATCAATTCATAAATGTGAACCGATTTTACAAAATATTATAAAATTGCGTTAAAATATTAACGCAATGATATTTTTGATAAATAATCACCAATAATGTGGATATAATGATGACGTGGTAATAGAACAGCTAGAACAGTCTGGTAAGTACAGAAAATGACATCACCTAAACTGTAATAAAGCCTCTAAAACCAGGAAAAGACAACTCTTATGTCATATTACGGTATCCAAAATTTAAGACGATATCAAGCCTTTTATATCGATATTGCTATAATATCGATATAGTCCAGCCCTACTATATATAGGTAGAAAGTGCTGCTACAGTGGCGTTAAGTCATTCCATTCGGCTGCAAAGACGGTGCAGACACTCAGAGAGCTGAGAGTGGAAGACTCAGAAATGCTGATTAATAAGAGCAGACTGGGCTTTTTGGGGAGGGGGGCTTTAAATAGGCGCTAAAACAGATTGTTTTAGTCAGATGGTGAGTACAGATATACTGTATTTAAGACAGACAGTATGAGAAAAATAATGTTGCTTTAACATTAAAGCATATAAACATGTTCTTATCTTATCTTGTCATGTTCTTATCTTAACTTATAATACAAGTATGAACCTGACAATAATCACAATGTGTCCGCTTATATAAAAATGTTGCTTATAGCTGCTTTAAAGTTGGACCATATTTCCAGTTGAAAATGTGGTCAGTTAATGACCACAACACTCAACCAAAAAAGCCCAGACACGTGAGCTTGTATACATTCACATTAGCTGTTTTGGCCAGTGCTTAAGTACATTGAATTCCCTTTTACGTTTGTGGGTGTTTTTCCTTACATATCGTAGGTGCATCTTGATGGTTGGAATATATTTATTTTATTACCATAACATCCAGTATTCCCCTTTTACTTCCCCTTAAGTAACTTTAACTTTGGAAAAATCATCTCTGTTTGACAAAATTATATATATTGTCTCCTTTGACCTCTTCATTGAAGCAGTATTTACTGTACTGAAAAATGCAGAGTGAAGACTAGTGCCCCATTCCATCCATATCATTGATATTTTTGGAAACTTCTGGCTCGTCACTCGAATTTAAAATAAAGTTCTGTGGGTTAAAAATGACTGGCCCAGCACTTGGTCAACATTGCCATCTAACTGGTGGTTAAAGAATCTGTGACAGTTCCAGGTTAGGCCAAAAATAATTTTTACATACTGTACTGTTTCAAATAGAAACATCAGTACCAAAACTGTTATCAGCTCCCTCCCTCCCTGCTCCTCCTCTCCTGTACCTGATGATCTGTTTGGGTATAGATGAACGCCGTCGGGTCAGTATTTTGGGGACGCAGGACCGCCTTCGGATGGTTGACACCCTCCTGGGCCCCCTCTGGCCTTTTGGGGGAACCGTGTTGACCCGCTCAAAGCGCACCCTTTTCTCACTTTATGCACAGTGCAGCATGTAGAGAAGAGGACAGGGAGGCAGTAGGGGAAAGCCAAAAAATGAAGGAAGAAGAAAGCAAAATCAAAGAAAAGGGAGGACAGGAGAAAAGAAAATAGAGCAAGATTAATTTGTGTTAAATCAGAAAGGAGGCTGCAGCTTAAAACAGTTTTGTTAAAGATGTATTAGCGGAGAAGAATTATTAGGATTAGGATGAAGTATTAGTAGTAGAAAATCAGCAGAGATGAATAAAGAGAGCCTCTGTGTGTGTGTGTGTGTGTGTGTGTGTGTGTGTGTGTGTGTGCATTTGGTCGGGCATGTCTTACCTCTTGATGGACTGTGTAAAGGAGGGCAATCTCTCCAGAGGAGGTCTGAGGTAGTTAGTTGAGTTAGTTGTTTCCAAGGCAGCGATGTATGTCTGGGGGTTTTCACCTGGCATGCTGACACTGCGCAGGCGCTTTACGGGCTGCAACACACACATACACACACACATGCACAGATGATGCCCTCTGTGCTAAGTTATGTGAAAAGTCTGAGAAAAGGAAAAGTTTGAAAAAGTTTGTCAAAACTGAGAATGCTTTTATGCTTACAAAGTTTTAGTTACACACCAAATTTTACAATTCCAAGAATTGAAGATATGCATTTCTTCTGTTGGACTCCCTCCAGATTGTTTCGATTTGGTTTGAAAGACACACCAAATTGTTGTAAATGTAAGACAGTGGATGGACAATTATTTCATGTCCTGTGTCCCTGTGATAAGTTCCAGGAATTTTGGACTGGGATACATGTTAACCTCTGTCAGATTGCAGGGACACAGGTTCCATTCAGCACAAGATCATTTGTTCTGGGAGATGGGTCAATCCTAAGCGGGATAGATAAGCACATGAAAAGGTAGGTCCAAACTAGTTTAATGATAGAATGACAGATTGTTTTAAAAGGATGGAGGAATGAAGGGGTGCTATCAATCCAAGTGTGGGCTTGCGAAATGGCTAGGGTGGTTTCATTTGTAAAGATGTATTTATTTTTATTTTTTTACCTGGCTGAGTGTGGCTGTGTCGTCCGGCGTCAGCTGGATGGTTGGGATGTCCAGTTTTAGCCATGGCGGCTTTTTCCTCTGCAGGCTGCTGTTCCTGCTGGCGGGCTCATCCATGCTAGTTCCCCCTACGCCTGCCAGCTGGACAACACAATCAGAGGAAAATGGGACTGTAGGACAACTCGCAGTCAGAATACATTCACAGAGACATTCACATGATGGGCAAAATGATTCCAACCAACAAAAAGCCAAACAATTGACCAGCTTGAGTAATTACAGACATTGGACAGAGTGAGCAACAGTAATCCCCGTCGCTCCACGTTGTGGGCTCAGACAGATCAGTGTGGAGGCAAAATGCCCGGAATAAACCAACTCTGCATCATCAATAACCTGCATGACAAAGCAGAGGGACTGGTAAAACTAACTGATGCTCTGGTATTACAACAGGAATGAAGCAGCTACGTCACATCAGTGTGAGCTGCCATTTACCCACAACAGGTGTTTCATAGCATGAACCAATGGGTAAATAAAATGTGGACTGAGCCAAATGTGCTGTGACTCAATAAAAAGAATGTCTTTAATAATTCAAAATTCACAAAGATGCTCTTCTTTGAAAAAGTTGATAATTTCTAATTGTATTTTATAATTGAATCAAATTTAATATCAATGCAGATGGAATGAATATGTGTAACAAGCACCTGCGCTTGCACCTGGTCTCACTCAACAATGACATGTTGTGTCTGCTCTGATTCATGTTGAATAATCTCACAGACGATCAGCATGTCAGACTGTCTCCTGTGTTTGACAGCTGAGCTTAAAACATCCGCAGGTAAAACCTTTCTGCTCCAGGTGAGGCTCGAACTCACAACCTCAGCATTTCTCTGCAGGTTACTGTCTTATAAGTACTGCGCGCTGACCGATTGCGCCACTGGAGCCTGTGGGAAGAAACTAATTATGCACTATGCAATAACGATATTGTGATAAATTAAAAAAATATTGGAGTTCTGCATTGCTCCTGCTTTCAGTATTTTGCTTAAATACAAACAAATTGCTTATTGAATTTAAAACAAATGAAAAGAAATCATTTGTAACAGTCTTTTATTGAACAAATTAAACATTGACTTGAATATAAAAGGTACCACTAAAAAAGAATGACAGTTATATTTTAAAGTGTAGTTTTCTACTGATATTTTCTTTTGACTAACATAAAAAAATCTCTGACTGTCTTCCGTGATATGTCGCAGCCTTTTGCAATGGGTTTATTACAACAGCTGATATCCCGATGACGAGTAAAAAATTACATATTGTGCAGCCCTGATTAAAGGCAACGTGTGAAGGGCATCTTTAGCACCACAAGATGGCATCAGGATTCTCAAAGATAAGGTTCTCTTCTTACACTCAGACACGCACACACACACACACACACACACACACACACACACACATACAGCATGTCCTCAATGAACAGAAACTGATGAGTTTACTCATATCCTCTTGAAACAGACTATCTACAAGTATAAGTGGTCTGAGTGTAGCTGGCCACCTATCTACAGACAAAGAGAGCCTGATAGATTGAACAAGAGCTACACACAGAGGGAAAGCCCAGAATAATAGGCCAAAGCCTCCACTCATCCTGTAGTTTACTGGGTAATGGGTCTATGGGTAAAGGAAAGCATTTGGAGAGAAAAAGGTTTTTCCCTCCTTAACCATTTCAGTGGAAGTATAAACGAGACATCTCTCCATCTCTGTAAAAGCCAGTGAGCAGACCAGTGCAACGGAGTGCAGTTTGCAGTGACAATTTTTAATATAAAGTGTCAACACAAAGAATAATCATTTCTTTTCCCATGGGCTTATTCATTTTACTGTGAAGTTGCTGAGCTGGTCAGATGAAGCACAAACTCAAAATCTCAGCACCATTCTGCTTCTTACTGTGTCACTGGTGCTACATAGTAACAACTGCACTTTATCATGCACCGAGTAGCTCCTCACCTAATTGTAGTAAGTGCTGAGGCTTTGGAATTCACCAGCACAAACAAAACCTCTCTTTTGATGACCAACAGTCCAAGTGACCGTTACCTCTCCGTTCTCACGTGGCATACAATGCTGCTTACAAAGATTATTTGGTCAATGGGTCAATGACTTAAGTCAGATTCTAGATACATAAGCCTGAGTCACAAGGCAAAGTGTCGCCATAGACACTGAACTTCAACTTGTGCTTGTCTGCTGGGAGGGGTTTCAGACAGAGAAGGAATAGATGCAGGAGGAGGGCTGTATTTTCCAAATCTGGTGGTTGTTTAGGCTTTTCCAGCAAACTGAATTATAGTCCAGCTTTAATAGACCAGCTATTTGTTCTCTAAAATCAAACTGCTCCAGGTGAGGCTCGAACTCACAGCCTCGGCATCACTTGCTGGTTACTGTCTTATAAGTACCGCGCGCTAACCAATTGCGCCACTGGAGCCCTTACAAGGAACCTAGTTTCTTTTAAGGGAAAAAAGCTAATGGTGGCACATTTAGCACTTGGAATTCATTTTTAAAACAATGGGTCATTGACTTTAGGCAGATTCTAGACACAGAAGCCTGCGTCACAAACCAGAGTGATAGCAACAATATTGGACTTGTCCAGTTTAACTCCATACAATTGATGACTAATGCCTATTGATCCTCCAGTTGTTGCATAAGTGCATAAAGCACCAAGGGGCTTTATACTGAATGGTACATGTTGTTCCTTTTATTTAAAGCAGGTGGGTACAGTTTGGTCTTCCTCAACAATGACAAAGTTGAATTCTCATGTCAGAGTACCTCGTGTTGTGACAGTCCAGGTTAAAACCTTTCTGCTGCAGGTAAGGTTTGAACTCACAACCTCAGCATCTCTCTGCAGGTATCGGTCTTATAAGTACCACACGCTGACCGTTTGCGCTACCAGAGTCTCTGTTGGGCGTCTAGTAGCTAATGGTGGCACATTTAGCAGATGGAATTCATTTTCATAACAATGGATGATTGCTTTAGGCAGATTCTAGACAGAGAAGCCTGTGTCACAAGGAAGAGTGATAACAACAATATTGAATTTAAAACTCTTCTGCCCCAGGTGAGGCATGAACTTACAACCTCAGCATCACTCTGCAGGTTACTGTCTTATAAGTACCGCATGCTGGCCAATTGCACCACTGGAGCCTCTATAAAGTAGCAGATTTATGATTTATCGTGCATCTTTAGCACTACAAGGTGGCATTAGGATTCTCAAAGGTAAGGCTCTCTTCTTACACTCAGACACCACTAACACACATATACAGTATGCACTCAATGAACAGAGACAGGCTGAAGAAAAAAGGGGTGCTAGTACTCACTGATGAACTTGTTCAAATCCTTCGATGTGAGGGTCTATGGGTAAAGAAAAGCATTTGGAGAGAGAAAGGGGTTTTCCTGCTTATCCATTTCAGTGGAAGAATAAACAAGACATCAAAAATCTCAAAAGAGCTGGCATTGCTACTCTTCCGTCACCTATACCTGCTTGACGGGGAAGTTATTGTCACATTGCTATGAGGTGGTATTGGGTGTGGTAGTATCGGAGTAATTTTATGACTACAAGTACGAGTACAGGTGCACGGCATCTGACCAATCCACGATACTGACATTGGTGCATACATCTTTTAATATGAAATGTCAACACAAACAATTATTATTTCTTTTCCCATGGGCTTATGCATTTTACTGTAAAGCTGCTGAGCTGGTCAGGTGAAGCACAAACTCAAGACCTCATCACCTTTCAAGACCTCATCACCTTTCTGCTTCTTATTGGTGCTACATAGTAACAATAGCACGTTATCATGCACCAAATAACTCTTCACCTAAATGTGCTGAGGCTTTGGAATTCACCAGCACAATCTTTTTTTAGTTTTGATAACCAACAAAAAGTCCAATTGACCATTACCTCTCCATTCTCGCACGGCACACAATGCTGCTTACAAAGATCAAGGGAGCACTTTTACCAATTTGACAGTAGATGTGCTTTAGTGAGCTGTGCTGTTTTTAATGTAACCGGTAAGCTCACAAAATGTTAATAGTTAACTAATGAAAGGTGTCTTGGTTTCAAAAGTAGCACTCGGTTACCACTGTTAGCTAGTTAGCTGGGTATGCTAACATTTGTAGCTTATGTTCAAGAGCACATCACTGCATTATATTAGACGGAAATGGTATTAGTATCTGCACCCCTACAGTATCAATATTACAATAGATTGGTCAATACTAATTTGTTATTCATTTTATCACGTATTATAAAGAAACATTTCCCAATGCCTTAAACTTGGTTATTAATGGTTTGTGACAGTGTTTCAAAATGACCTCAAATATTTCTGGTATCTGCTATTTGTCTTATTCTTCTTGATCATCAGCTAACATTTACACGGATACCAATATACCTGCAATAAGCTAAAATTGGCTGACACACAATTATTATCAAAATGTTTACAGCTTCTGTGCTTCAAATCTCCCCCCGTGGATAAATAAAGTATTTTGAATTAAAATGAATTGGCTTTCAATTTATAATGGCAAAGGTCAATTCAGTAAATGATTTTTCTTGAAGGCAAAGTAAATATCAGTAACCAGACAAAAGGAATAATGGTATACCTTTATTAAAGGCCTGAAGAAGTGGCTAAAGGCCTTCATTGGTTACAGCATGTCTGCTTCTCTCTATCATCCATTTATAAACTTTTCTAAAAATGTATTTCCCTCATTCACTTTACTAAAATGACATTTAGTGTGAAAGAAATGTGTCTGTGCTGCAGCTCAGCTTGAGACAACATGAGTGGTTCTTTGGCTTGTAGCTCAGGCCAAGGGGAAGTCATTGAGCAGAAATGGAGCAACTATTACCGGATAATAGGACATCTGCACGGAGTTCTGGAGAGACGTAATGAGCGGCCACCAACCAGGAGCTCCTGTACATCTCAGCTGTGAATCATTCTCTCATTCAATGCTGGGAGTGAAATTACTGGCTGCCACTCTCTTTTCATAAAGCCATCAGCCGAACAATAATCTCCTCCATCATACGTGGTGCTGGAGCCGATAGTCAAACTTCTGGCCAAAGCCGAGTCTAACGAGCTGAAAGATATTTAACACCGGCAGCTGGATCACTTCTTCATACATACTGGCTCGGACAGAACGGGATGTGCTTCCAAATGTCTACACACACACACACACACACACACACACACACACACACACACACACACACACACACACACACACACACACACACACACACAAACTACTGAATGGATTGACATGAAACTATCTTGCACAGACAATCATATTTCCCAGAAGAACATGTCTTTGCTGCTCACATGACTTTTGTCCTGAAATGTCTTGACAAATGTTGGAAGGATGGCCATGAAATTTGGTACAGGAATTCATGTTCCCAATTGGAGGAACCCTAATAATTTAGTTGCTCCTTTAAATGTTTCCTCTATTGCCACCTTCATAACATCCGCCAAAGCGGTTTTGTTATCGGCTGGGGTGTTCTAATGGTTTGGCTGTCTGGCAGCAGTATTATGGAAAAACTACTAGCCTAATTTTCATGAAAGATGGTGGAGAGGCTGTAGCATGGGCTGAGGAATAACTTTTTGGCGCAAATCTGAATCACGGGGTGGAAATACTAATTCTTTTTCACTTTTGTTAACATTGTGAGATGAGATGTTGGAATAACCGGAAAGATAAGTTCCAAATGGAATAATTCACACCGCATTTACATTGTGGAATGAGACATGCCTTGGCGAAGGCCTGCACACTACCAGTGCCATTCTAGTTGTCCAATATCTTTGACCAGTTAACTGAAAAAATTAAAGACATTCCCATGAGCCTCAGCTGTACTGTGTTTAGTGCTAATTATCAAATGTTAGCATGCTAACACATTAAACTAAGACGGTGAACATGGTAAACATTATACCTATACATGAAAAGGAATATGCATAGTAACTTTAAACTCTGATCCCTGACTAAACAAATACCTTTTAATGACACCTTTGTGGCATAGATTTGTTCATTCACTGTTTATAATGCTTAAATACACACGTATACCACACCTAAAGGCAGGTTAAAGAAAGTTGACTTTGAGTGTGTGTGTGTGTGTGTGTGTGTGTGTGTTTTGGTCTGTGTGGTAGCCAGTGCGTTCTCGGTAACAGAGGATAAACACACCCCTGCAAATAGAAACCTTGCTCAGAGCAATCTATAACCACATCCATTCTGCCGTGATGATACTCAATGTGTGTTTGCGTGTGTCCGCGCTGAAAGAAGATTCACATGTACTTACAAAATAAAGCATGATGCGCATGCAAACCCGCACACGCTCACATGCACGCAGTATAGACACATAACACTCACTTGACAGCCTGTGCTCCAGCTTTACATGCCTGGTTCTTGCAATTTCCTATAAAGAAGAGATGCCGTGTGGTCCAAAAATCAATCTTTCTTCTTCATCTAACATTTGTTATTCCATGACCTCTCTCTCTCTCTAGTTGGGTTTTCATGGCAGGCAGATTAAGGGCTGTAATCCCTGTGATGTACACCAGCCGACATTGCTCCTTCTGTCAGTTCACAGAGGCCCATGGCGAGCACTAATTGGACGCCTATATCACAGCAATGGTGTCATCAGCACCCAGCAGGAAGGTATTCATCTCCAAAGCGGAAGAAGTGAAAGTCATCACAAAACCGTCAACTGACTGGCTTTAACATTGGACAAAAACGTCCTTTTGGATTCTACTTAGGTTGAGATTGATCAGCCAGTGATCACACCATCAATAATATTTGTCAAGTGATAGTTGTTACCCTCTTCAAAATTATCACGGGAAATGTGGACTTTGTGCGCAGAGCTGCAGCCCTGACGTGCCTATAGGGGACTGTAGCAGAACAGCGGCGTAATTGGATCCTTTTTACATAGGGTGACATTTCCTGACATGCCGAGACAGAATGAAACAGGGGCATCCCCTTGGCACCCAAGCAAGACTTGTTCTGACACCGCTCTCCGACTCTGGTCTTTGAGGCCGAGGCACCCAGTTATTGTGGCATGGAAACTGGCTGTGACTGCATGTCAATAAGCTTTGACATTCAATAGATGGATGAATGGATCTTTATGTTAAGCAGTCAAAAACGTAGTCCCTGCTCTGTCTCGTTTCATTCTCTAAAGCTCCCCCCCCCCCTCTTTCTTTCTTCTGTCTATTTCTGTCTTCTCTTGTTTCTGCTCCTTCTTGCAAACTGGAGTTGTTGTTTTGTTGCTACTTAAAGATGCTCTAAGCATTGCCACGCGCTTTTTAGGCTACAACATTTATCGTCACATAAAGCAAACCCCTCCTTACTATCCGTGATCTGCCTGTCCCCTGAACACACTGTAAAAATACACGCTCTCTGTAGACAGCCCAAGAAAAACAAACTGTGCCAACCTTCACCTTCAAACATAACAAACAGCGTTCCAGCGTTCCAGCCAATAACCGACAAGAAGGGGGTGGGGGTTGGGGGGTTAGTGTGTGGAAGCACGGAAGGGAGGGAGAGGGGACGGGATGATGAAATATGTTCAGTTCTGAAAAGCCAATCTTGGTCCTATATGAGCCAAAGTTAGTCAGAATAACCATGGTTACTTTAGCTTCATTTGTGCAGGCTCTGTTAAAAAAACAAACAGGTATCTGCTGAATTTGAGGTCCAAACTGAGATATATCGTCATTTGGCAGGTAAATAGTATGAGGGGAGAGCTGTGCTCTTTTCTCTGCTATAAAACGTACTGCAGTAGATTAATGCTGAGACAGTCCAGATAGGTTTGAACTTCATTACTCTGTATCGCTCTGCTCTAATAGGCACTACAACCTGCCCAACAGCACCGCTGGGTCCAAATTAACTTTAATGTAGGTCGTTTTCAGGACAGTGCATTCAGGCGTTGTGGTCATGGGAACTGACCGACTGCAGCCTTAAGAAAATTGCATGCTCCAGGTGAAAGCCGAAGTCTTAAACTTGCATGTAGCATGCATCAAAGGGTTTAAAAGAAGAAGAAAAATTGAGGCAAGCTTTCAGACATGTGATTTGCTGGATTTATAGGAGATGGTTTAAGATGGTTTGTATGATACTCTTAAATTTGAATTCATTACTTCCTGTATAATCTGTATTAACTTTGATTGTGTAATCATTGCGGGTGATTTTAACATTCATGTTGACAACCCCCAGGACAGGGGGACCAAAGAACTGTGTTGTGTTTTTGAGAACTCAGCAGATGACAGAGTCCATGCACAATAAGGGGCAGTCTCTGGACCTGATTGTCTCCAAGGGTCTGAATAATTCCAAGGTTGTGGTGACTGACGTTGCTCTCTCTGATCAAACACCAGTGACACATTTATTCATTCATTCATTATTCATTTATTGATGCCATTGCTCCCACTAAGGTCAAAGTTGTATCTGGTAAGAAAAGATCCCCATGGAGAAATGTCCTACTGGTGAGAACAGAAAAAAGAGAGTGTCGAAAAGCTAAACGAAGGTGGTGAAATACGAATCTCCTGGTCCATTACAACACTTATAAAGAGAGACTTCGCATTTATAATTTAGAACTGAGGAATACAGTCCTTTTTCTCTGACATTACCGCTAGAAACAATAATAATTCACTTGCTTTGTTTGCTACTGTCGATACTGGTTAACAAACCCTCCAGTACCAGTAGCATCTGAACTTTTATCTACCAAGCCTGCAATGACTTTGCCTTCTTCTTCAAAGACAAAATGAAGAAGATTAAACAAACAGTCAGTGCCTCCATATCAAGTACAGGATATGTGTTGTCACAGTGTTCAAGCAAAACTAGTTCCAATATGACTTTGTATCCAATATGACAGAATTTCATTTGATCAACCATAAAAATCTGGAGGACATTATACAACATCTGAAAACCTCCTCCTGTTGCCTTGATATTCTACCAACGGGTGTTTTCAAAAATGTTTTGAATTGTTTGGCTTCTGATCTTCTACAGATTGTGAACACGTCTATTCTTTCAGGTATCTTTCCATAGGCCCTGAAAACTGCAGTAATCAAGCCACTCTTAAAAAAGAACAATCTTGACACATCCCAAATGAGCAACTATAGGCCGATATCAAACCTTCCATTTTTAAGTAAAATCATTGAAAAAGCATTTTTTCAACAACTCAACCATTTCTTGTTACTAAAAAACAGTTTTGATACCTTTCAGTCAGGTTTCTGACCACACCACAGCACTGAGACGGCTCTTGTCAAAGTCTTTAATGACATCCACCTTAACACAGATAGTGGCAAAACTGCCGTCTTAGTATTACTTGATCTCAGTGCTGCATTTGACACGGTCGACCATGACATGTTCCTGCTTACTTACTTACTTACTACTTAAAGAATAGGGACTACTTTGTGGCAATAGGTAATTATGCATCTGAGCATACATATATGACGTGCGGAGTTCCCCAATGCTCCATTCTGGGGCCTCTTCTGTTTAACATCTACATGCTTCCACTGGCTCAGATTATGGAAAACAACGAAATAGGTTACCATAGTTATGTGGACAACACACAAATTTACATAACCTTATTGCCAGGGGACTATAGTCCAATACAAAAACTGACTAAGTGCATCAAACAAATTAATGGCTGGATGTGCCAGAACTTTCTGAAATTAAATAAAGGAAAAACTGAGGTGGTTGTTTTTGGAGCAAAAAAGGAACAATTAAAAGTCTGCGCTCAGCTTCAAACAACAATGTTAAAAACAACAGACAAAGCCAGAACTCTTGGTGTAGTCATGGACTCTGACCTGAATTTTAAAAGCCACATTAAGACAATTACAAAGTCAGCCTACTATCACCTTAAGAATATATCAAGGGTTAAAGGACTTATGTGTCAACAGGATTTAGAAAAACTTGTCCATGTTTTTAATCTTCAGTAGACTTGACTACTGTAATGGTGTCTTTACAGGTCTCCCTAAAAAATCAATCAGACAGCGGCAGCTGATTCAGAACGCTGCTGCTCAAGTCCTCACTAAGACCAAGAGAGTGGATCATATCACTCCAGTTTTGAAGTCTTTACACTGGCTTCCTGTGTCTCAAAGAATTGATTTCAAAGTACTTTTGCTAGTTTATAAATCACTCAATGGTTTAGGGCCAAAATACATTTCTGATCTTCTACTACACTATGAACCACCCAGACCTCTCAGGTCATCTGGGACAGGTCTACTTTCTGTCCCCAGAGTCAGAACTAAACGGGGGGAAGCAGCATTCAGTTTCTATCCTCATATCTGGAACAAACTTCCAGAAAACTGCAGATCTTTTAAATCAAGGCTGAAGACCTTTCTTTTTGATGTTGCCTTTCTTTAAATGACCGTTCATTTCTTTAATGTTTAATTTCTTTTACTGCACTGTAAATTTATTCTTGTGTTTTATCTGTTTTTATTTTTTAACTGCTTTTTCTTGTGTTTTATCTATTTTTATTTTCTAACTGTTTTTTAACTGTTTTGTGTAAAGCACTTTGAATTGCCCTGTTGCTGAAATGTGCTATACAAATAAAGCTGCCTTGCCTTGCCTTGTGGACAGGGAAACAACCATACTTTACACCAGAAACTGTTCAGGGCATAAATAAATGTAAAGCTTCTGATTTGAGGGAAATTATTCTATCATCTGTTCTACAGATCCTACAAAATCCTCTGCTCCGGAAGCTTAAAAAAACTGTACATCTGCATTTTTTTGGTTTTCTGTGATGTAACAAAGCACCAGTAGATCGCATAGGTTAACAGTGAGTGCCGCCGTGTGCTTTTATCCTCCACCCCCCATCATAGGACCACATATGCTCTGGGCTCTCTCATCTGTGCCAGATGTCACAGTCATAACACAGTAGGTCCTTTTGTTTCTGTTTGCAGAGTCCTGCAAACACTAATGAATGATTAAACACCTGCCCCAACAGAAGCAGTATGCCAGTTATGGAAATCATCATCTCAGAGAGCAAAACAATAAATGATAATGATGGCACTGGCAAAGAAAAATGCTGTCACACTCTCATCCTTTTCATTGTATCACTGACTGTGTCCTTTAAACAAACCAGGATGGGTTTGGGAAACAGTAAAAGGGAATTAATGAAGCTTAACTCCACAGCATATTCCTTCATATGATAAACAAAAAATGGCCACCGACTGTACATGATAAAACACTGGCTGCTGAAACATCCATCTGTAGCTTAAAGGGTTTAATGAGTTGAAGCCATCTGTCTAATGGCCGTGACACACTAACCCGACGGCTGACCATTGGCAGAAAAGGCAGTCGGACACCGAAGCGATGCCGACGGCAGCTGGTTTCTCCGGAATGGCGGCTTGTTTAGAATACGATCACATATTTTACTAAAATAGTTCACAGAAACATGTTTCTGAAAACATTTAAGTGAGAAATAGGTCATGCGGTTGCTGAATCTGACAATCTGAATCTTCATTTCAGATCAACAAAGGTCAGTCAGACTCTAGTCACGCTCATCCCGATCGTCATTTCCGGGTTAGCACTCCACCAATCAGATTGGTCATTTGAGTCCGACTGCCGGCAGTGCCCGCCTTCCGACCGAGCCAGGTCGGCCAAAACGAAGGCCGCCAGCCCCTCCGACGGACGACAGCACGCAACACACCAAACAGACTCGAGTTACCAACCTCGCCAGACTGTCCGACGGCTGATTATCGGGTTAGTGTGTCAAGGCCTTAAAATACTGCTTTGATTGTCTTGTGTTGTCTGGCATTCATCTCGCTACTGCAAATTACACGAGAATGAGCAATTAATTAATCAGACAGATGTGGGCTGCTACAACTCGAATCACATCTTGTGCAGGAATTGTTGACACGTGTCCCATCCACTTTGACACACACACTTTACAAAACCACACACACACACACACACACACACACACACACACACACACACACACACACACACACACACACACACACACACACACACACACACACACAGTAAGTAGTTACTTAAAGCTACTGTATCCACTATGTAGTATTTTCATATGTACGTCAACATATCTTCAAATGTGACATTTATATATTTCTGTACAAGCCAGTAACGTTGTAGCAGCTTCTTTAAATTAAGACCGCTCTTACCTCCTGTCACATAAAAGCCTTTGAAGCCTTGTATGCCCTCCCGGTTTCCTGGTTTTCTCATTCACTGTACAAGTGTCTTTTCCGTCTGTCTTCCAAAACTATTACAACATCTGCCATTGTGAGAAACTCTCAAAAGCATTGAATCCATTTTAGTAGAAAACCAGTGCCCCCCTCTCCCTGTCATTTGGTACAGTGATATTTAAATGATACATGGAAGCATAAGAAAAAGCTGAGAGCTGACAAGAGTAAAATGCCGTCTGCTATGTCACAATAGGTCAGCGTGTGGTACCTCGGTTGAGTTTAATCTCCCCTTGACAGCCATCAGTTATTTACCCTGCAACATAATGGGATGATGAGTAATTGTGCAAGTTGTTAACTTCTCTCTGCGTTCTTGCTAAAGTACTAAAATTAAAATGCACTAAGATTACTTCTGCGGTTAGTCACAAAATATGTTTGGGTTTTTTTTTTTATTTGGGTGAACTGAATTCAAAGCTTGAATGCTTAAGAAAGATGTTTTTTCTCCTCTGGTAGAATGTCCTTTGGCCTTAATAAATAAGGGAACAGCATAACAATCTGCTTAACTATACGGAGATCAGCGCAGACAATCAGAGCAGATCAGGCCTACATTCTTTGTCTGCCTCTAAGCGCAATCATCTCTCTCTCTCTCTCTCTCTCTCTCTCTCTCTCTCCTCTACTACTCAAAATTATCAAACTTCCACCACTCCCGGTTTTGCATGATCTAAATTAGCTTTGTGGCCGATCATCGGTTCCTCATGTGTTGCAACCTGTGTCCAACCTGCCTCACTGTGTGCCACAGTAGGTAGAAAATACCTCACATTCCTGTAAGGTACTTTGCGTCCGATTTCACCGTGTTCACTCCTGCCTGCTGCAGCATTACAGACACGAGAGCCGTGATCGTGGAGGTCAGGCTGGTTGTAAGACAGTATAGCCCGTGAATCTATCCCAACCCTGCATTCTGTTTTAAAGACCAACTGATTAATCACGGAAATCAACCAATAATGAAAATAATCGTTAGTTGTATGCTTTTTAAAAAATTTGAGTGAACTGAATTTGAAGCTTAAATGCTTAGGAAAGATGTTTTTTATCCTCTGGTAGAATGTCCTTTGGCCTTAATAAATAAGCGAACAGCATAAAAAGCTGCTTAACTATATGGAGATAAACAGTAGCACGGACAATCAGAGCAGATCAGAGGTCAGGCCTACATTCTTTGTCTGCCTCTAACCGCAATCATCTCTCTCTACTCGACTACTCAGCTGTGCCAGGGGGAGAGACTTAATTGGCAACTTGAAACCGGGGCAAAAGCAGAACAAGTTCAAATCCTTGGCTAAACTTCCACCACACCCTGTTTTGCATAATCCAAAAGTCTCAGATCTTGCTTCCAGTGACGAATGTTTTGCATAAAAGCCATTATTAAAAGATGATTAAAGGATTGGCAGAGATTGGCTCTTAAGTGTTTCCGATACTCTAGATTGACGTGTGGCCCAAGGGAAAGCAGCTTTTGAATCTATAATATTCAAACATCGACTCACTGAATTTCACTTCACACCCACACATTTCTTATAAAACAGTGTGCACAGGAAGACAAAGAAAAAAAAAAGTGTTATGATCTTTGAAGGGCTTGCTATCAAATAAAACCTCAAGGTGACTGCTGCTGGCTTCTGTAGAGACGCTTAACACATAAAAAAGGCTGCCAGTCAACACTGGTGACATAAAAAAGAAAAAGTACTCAAAAGTTCTGCATGCATATGCTATGATTGGAAATGTTCTTCCACAGTGTTAACACAACAATAGAGCCTCAGGCTGCCTCTTTTCTGCAGATGATGGCTTAGGGCTCGGCAGTATATTGACTTTTTAATCAATATATTTCCAAAAGAGATATGGGATGAGACAATAAAAATGATATATATATTAAATATATTTTCAAACAGGAAAGGAAACGCTATCTTTTCATTTTATTTTGATGAGTCTATTTTAATAAAAGTGCTTTTGATGGGGCGATCTCTAGCTCACCCAGTAAGAGCGTGCGCCCTATGTAGGCTGAGTCCTTTGTAGCGGCTTTGAGTCTGACCTGCTGCCCTTTGCATGTCATCCCCCATCTCTCCCGTCTATTCACCGTCAGTATCAAATAAAGGGAAAAGCCCCAAAAAAATCATCTTAAAAAAAACAAACAATAAAGTGCTTGTGATATCTCATATGTGGCATTGGCTTACAATGAAACATTTAGCCTACTTTGTAGAACATACAGAGATCTATATCGGTATTGCCATTCAGCTTAAAAATATACCAAGATATGATTTTTGGTCCATGTCACCCAGCCCTAAGATGACCTGGTATGTACTGTATAGAGGAAGAGCAAAGGGGAAAATAAAGCAACAGATGGAGCGAGATGAAAAAAGCAGAGCATCTTTTATGTCATGTTGCGAGAAGATGAAAGCAGAAAAAGAAAGAAAAACATTGCAACCAAAGTAGAGATTACGCATTGTGACACTGTGTAGAGGGGAAAAGAGATATGGATATGCAAGAGACACATTTTCTATCTAAATCAAAAACAGCATGGGACAAACATTTGCATACTTTCAGTTTGTGCTTATTGCGTCGTTGAAAAAGCCCCAACTGTGTGTGTGTGTGTGTGTGTGTGTGTGCGCACACACGTTTGTGCTTGTTAATTCATATCTCTATGCATGCGGTGAGTGTGTGGGTCTGCGTGCATTTCCGTCTGCCTGCTATGCCAAACATCTGCATTAGTTTACCTGTTCTTGCCATTGAGCCGTAGGGTAGGTTTACTTTAGGAGGAAGCTTCAGAGACAACCTGTCACCGGTCTGTGTATTATAGCCCTAATGAGTGCTGACAAATAATTCAGATACTTTTCTAGACACATGAAGCTCAGTGCAAATTCTTTCAGGAAGACTTCTAATAACTTCAATCACCTCTCTCTTCCTAAATTGATCAGCTTGTAATTACTTGCAAGAGTGCAACCCTCCTCCTCCCCTTCCACCTCCAATCATCGTCACCTACGGCACCCTGAGTCTTCCTCCGGCAGACCGCTCCCGTCGACTCCTTCGGTCTGGCTCCTTCACCAGCATCACCAGTGTCTAGACTCCATCGGGGGGGTTATGTCTTGTTTTTCTACCCCTTTAAAACATTATTGTATAACAATGGAGTCTAATATTCAAAGTGCATTTCCTATTATGCATACGTATGTACAATAAATCTTTGCATATCTGCAACGAAGTCTCTCCTGATTGAAATGTTTGAAGAGCATTTGTTTTGGCCACTTGGAGGCAGCAGAAACGAGCTGTTAACACATTGTTGACACGTTTTTATGACTCTCACTCGGTTTCTTGGCAAGACCTGCGTAGTGTGGGTCCATGCTCGCATGAGGTCCCAGAATCCGATTTCTTTAGGTCCTATTCTCTTACCAGTGGGTAATCCTTACCATAATCACATGAGGTTAATGCCTAACCTCCACCAATTGGGCTCCTAGGGCAAGTCTTGTCAAAAAAACAAGTGGGATTCATAAAAACGCATCGTTGATGTTTGTCACCCTTTCATTTTACATGCTAAACTTGTAAGCAAATAGTTGTTTATTTACATAGTCAGCGGATATTATTAACTTTAACATCAGCATTCACTAGTGATTTGTTTTATGTCCACCTGATTCACTCTCTTTTAGCTCCTTTTTTGGTCTCCACCAACTCCTGAAGAAAATATCTGGCTCTAGCTACTAGATGCTCTGCTATGTTAACAAGCTAGTTGCTAACTTTGTCGTCTTAATGTTGCTACTTGGAAGGTAGTCTACAGTGTGTTTTAGAGCTTTTCTTTAGCTCTTAACAGCTGCCTGCTGAAAAATCTGACATTGCGATATTTTTTTCCCCTGCGATATATATTGCGATATGAAAAAAGAAAAAGTAATTTTTAAAAGATGACATAAATAGCTCTATTTGGAAATAATAAATCATTCTTGACTACTGCATTGATTTTGTAGGGGAGTGCATCTACATAGAAGAAAAAAATGAAAAAGGATCTTTTCTAATGTGAACCCTTCTTTGTTAAAGTTTAATGCTTTACAAACACCAAAGCAAGTAAGCGCTGTGACTAACGTTACTCTTCTGAAGTGGTTTTGGAAAGGAAATTAGGTAGAAATACACTGGTTGACTAGCATGACACCACTGTATTCATATAATAATCAATCCAGGCTAACGTGAATGACAGTGACTGCATGTTGCTTCTTCTAAATTCCAGGTTGTGGTCGACTTGCGGGGCCAGCTCGTTAGTTTGATAAATTGATCAGACCTGCATGTCACGCACACTAGCAACACACTCTGTGTGTCCAACAACAATTAAATCAGTGTAAATGACGTTAGATCAGACACAAACTTCTGTAGTAGATTAGTTACGTTTCCAGTGTCGCGGCTCCGGACAGTAATGTTAGTTGGGACAGACGGACCCCTTGTTCTTTAGGCTAACTATATCAGCTTTAGCCTGGCTGGTAGCAGCTTTCTGCCGGGGAAAATGGCCAGGAGACGTTGTGATTATGTTGCATTAATCAGGTGATTTAGTTCATATTTGCAGCGAACATAAAACACTGACTACTGTAGCTTCACTGACTACCCATTGAAAACTATGCGCATCACTGTGTCAGCGGCAGCTGCTGCCTACGGGACTTTTCTACACACGGAAAGCCTCACGTCCCATAACAAACCCCGTCGGACTAAGGTCACATGCACACGTTGCACACATGGCTACCTGTCTTAAAGGGGAAGGATCGGCCGGTAATAATCATGTAAAAGGAGAACGGTGAAAGTTTACTTTTCTATCAAGCAGCTAAAAAGGATTAGCGTCAACATCGCAACGTCCTGCGATGTGACTATCGCACATGCGCACATTGCCATGTCAATGCTAAAACACAATAACGTTCAGCCTTAATACTTGGTCATTTTATCCACTGTTGCTATAATGTGGAAATATTGATTATAGCAGCTTTAAGTTTTCTGTTAAAAAACATAATCTGCCTCCTTAAACAGGTTCTACAGCATTTCATAGGGACTTGACTTGAGATTGGAAATGCAAGAAAAACATTTCAGTAAAAGCTTTAGGTAAAATCAGTTCATTTTAACTGATTAGCCTAACTCATTGTCAGGTTAAACAGTAAATAATGACTGGCAAGGGGAAACTGCTGGGCAATAAATCAAAAATGACTTAATGGAAAAACTCTTAAAAAAAAAAGCCAGCATTCATCACTCCAACTGTTCCAACACCTCACGGCACATTTGATGGCCAAAAATGCCACTGGAGAAAGTGAAACGGTTTCTCTGCTACTGTGCCAAGTATAGGACTTGAGAGGACAGAGCAGAGTTTTCTAAGCAGAGAGGACATCTGGTTCCTGTCTGCTAGTATTATATTTTATTATTATAAAGTAGAAGCTGTTACAGACTGCAGGATGATGTGATGGAAGATGAGGAATGAGAGAGAGGACCAGACACAGGCTCTCTTTCACTCTTTTTGTTTCTGTGTACTTGACTGGTGTACTGGACAGAAGGACCAGCACTACACCCTCAAAACTTGATCCATTACTCAATTGGCCGGAATGAGTGTGATGACGTCAGTGTTGGTGTTTTCCCATCGGCCATTGTCCTTTAAACTGTACTGGACTTAGCAGCACGGGCAGAGTAAGCTACATGCAGATGAATAGCACTCATAGCAGTGTGTGTGTGTGTGTGTGTGTGTGTGTGTGTGTGTGTGTGTGTGTGTGTGTGTGTGTCTGTCTGCTCCTCTCTGTAATGAATTTTTGGAACAAGTATGCCTATGTAGTTTAGAGGAAAGAAAACAATCACAAACAGCAGTGCCATGTGGCTATGTCTGAACTGAATATAGTGGATGGGCAGGTTCTATTTCATCTTGTAAAAATGGGGGAATTGAAACTCCAGGAGAACAGCAGGGATAGAGGCCGGAACATCAAAAGGGTTGTTAAGAAAGGGATGCATATTTGATCATATATCTTATTAGTGTAATGTCCTGCAAGATTCACTTGCACCTCACCGAAAAAATAGATGATCGCTGCAACAGCACAACTGCTCAACATGAGCGCCAATAGGAAGTCAGCGGGCATCGGTTCGGCAGGCGGTGAAATATAAACTATTAAAATAACAAAAAAGAAATAGGCCTACAAATTATAAAAGAAGTAATCTTTAAAATAGAACCGCAAAGGAAACTATGCCATTGGGACTTAAGTTTAACTTTCAGTTTCCAGCAGAAACTAAATGCTGTTTGTAGACATCAGGCAATATCAGTCATTTATCCTGTCCTCCTCCCTCCACTGAGGTCCGATGATGCATGAAAATTAGCCATGTGGATTTACCGCTGTAAGAGGGAGAAGGGGCTAGTTCTCAGCTGCAGCTAACTTTACAAGAATTGGCATACTTTAAGATATGTGGCAAACTAAGATACCGAGTCAGACTTCTTTTGTTTTGGCTTTTTACAATTAGCAGAGCTAATTAGCTTTTAGCAGAGCTAGCTAGGTTTTGGCCTAGTCTTGTTATTTTAGTTCCCCACCCATTATCTTATCCAATCCAAACATAAAAGGCCTCATCAAGCATGGCAGATACACCTGTGCTGACACAGCACATAGTAAAAGCGGGCTCATACATGCATGCTATTTTTACTTCACTGTTGATTCTTTTGCATAAAACTCATTCTCTTTTTTTCTACTGTCCCTTTGCTACCACTGGGTATTTTTCCTTAAATAAAAATGAAAGTTGCTGTTTTAAAATATTCAAAATGTGGTACTTATTTCATGTTCTGGGAACATTTTGCAGCCACAATTTCACTTTTTTCACTTTTCACTCAGCATGTGTGTACAACCTTCTGCCAAGAACTACAGAAAAACTGCCCTACAAAACATCCACGAAGAACACTAAAAGGCCAAACAACTTTTGTAAAAAAACAGGGAAAACGAAACATGTAATTATGAGGTTTAGGCTATGTAATTAAGTTCAAGTCTTTGTTAACTTTATGAGCATTACCATGTTTGTGCTAAAGTTTAACATGGCTATCAAAAACAGGAGAGCAACAATGTCATGTTAGTTGACTACAGGCATTAGGTCTATCACTCTCAAACTATTGCAGATAAAACAATTATCAGCCAAAATGCAAAAAAGATAAAACTAGAGGAGTTGATTGGCCACATGGTGACCACATCTGTAGAATTAGGAACATTGTAGCCCCATGAGTCATTGAGAAACAAAGCTTCTTATATATTAACACCTGACTTTGAAAATCCACTCTTAATTGCATACTGCTCATTAAACATGTTTCAGCCATTACAGTTTCCTAAGCACCGTAGCAAAATCTCTCTCATCAACTCTGTCTACGAGCAATCCCATGTGCAATATGTTTAAGAAACAATGCAATGCCACGTACGTTACATTAATTTGTCAGCATGTTCTTGCAACACAATATCTGCTTCTGGCAACTGAAACACTTTTAAAGGTTTTTGTGGTTAGGTTCAGGCACTGGCAGCACTTGGTTATGGTTAGGGAAACATCTTGGTCTCAGTAAATATTAAAAAATCAATAATGACTTGAAGCTAGAGAAAGGATGTGTTTATATTGTTTACACTTAACCCCAAACCAGAATTGTTATTTAACTATAAAACGATAACGTACCATGTACATATTCATAGTGACAACAGATCACACAACGTTCTTGCATCTTTCAGCTCAGTGTTTTGGTTTTTACGGCCCGCAATTGCCAGCCATGCAAACCAAGCCACATATATTTAGGATAATAATAATAATAGGATATTGTAGAGCATTCCATTTAACTACATCATAAGTAACATAGGTCAATTTTAGCTAAATGTCTACAGTGTTGTCTCATAAATTAGTCTGATGTTCCAAAACAAACACGAAACCAAATTGCTTAATAATGTCTTAATTATGACAGTATTAGCCTAGCTATTATTATCTTAGCCTAAAGTAAATGGAACCATCATGGGCTAACGTTAATGTTAAGTTAGTTGTCACTTTGGCTGAGGAGCTCAATGTTGTAATCATCGGCAAAATGATACCATTAGCAACATTTAACGAGTAGTCCCAGAGCACTGTCAGTATCTTCATACGAGTGGAATTTGGAAGTACGTAACTTCTAACCAACGTTAGACTCCATGACAATAAAAACCTAACCTTACATCCAAATTGTGATGGCTAGTGTTTGCTAAATAAAAACAACTCTATCTTATCAGGCTGAAAAATAGTCCCAAGCTTGACATATCGTCATTAAAAACCAATTAGGCTTATCATAACGCAAGATACTTAAGAGATTCTTATCTCAAGGCACGTGGGCAGTCAAACACTGACCTCAATTCATGCCATGTTACTCTGTCATTGCAGACCCAGACCAGCTCAATATCTAAGCCTTTCCTCATCCAAAAGAACTTACCAAATTTGAAGTAAATAAATGTAATTTCCATGAAACAGTCCAACACCAGTTACTGTCTGATAAGATCCACGTTTCTCCAGGACAAAATATAGATGGAAGAATGGTAGGCATCTCTAATTGGCTTTCCCACTGTAGTCATTTCTAGCCAAGTATTTAAACCAGACTACAGTGCACACAGGACTTTGGCTGGAAGTGACAGGACATCCTCTGAATATCACACATAAGGTTAAAGGTCATGCAACTACTCCTCTAGTCACAGCATGAATCTAAATATGAACCTTTTCAGCCATAAACGCTGTTATAATCTCATCATCAAGGTTTTCCTATATATTGTCCTTTGTCTTGTAATGTAAGTCAGTAAACCCCACCATGCTAAATTGCTTCAATCTGTCACTGGAGAATAGATGTCTGTTTGATAAATAATGAAGAGAATTCAAAAAATGAACATTTAATCACACAGTGAGTAGCAACAGACATGGAAAGAGAGACAGAATGAAGAGCTGACAGAAAGGATGAGAAATAAAGAGAGCAGCTCAGCTGACCCTCACGAGGCTGCTTTGTGTTAGCTGCATGGTGACAGGAAGGTCACCGCCACAATAAGAGTCTACTCAACAATTGCCTTGCCTGGAGACATGAATAGACCTCCTCAGCAGCCATCCATCCCTCCCACCATCCCTCCTTCCGGCCGTCCCTCCACGCAGCCAGCAAACTCATGCTGAGAGCGCCAACACAACAGCTTTCTCTGTTGGCTAGCTTTGAATGAAAACGCAATGGTAATTGCCCACAGATGCCACATTAGGGTAAGATAGTGGGTGGAGAGAGAATTGGCTCTGAAAAGAATATTCAAAGGAAAAAATGAAGGTCATTATTGCGGTTTCAAGGAAACAGAGAGGAGTCATTCAGGATCTCAGGAGATGTCTGAAGTCCTTCAAAAACTCTGGCTGAGGGACAGCATTCTCATCAAGCGGGCATTGAAGTTTGGAGGCCAGTATGCGTCGCATGATGGGCTGATTAAATTTCCTTTTTGATGGATAGTTTAATATTCATCCAGACTTTTTGTTACAAGTTCAAGAAAAAGAAGATCTGTTCCTATTCAAGAATTCCTTATGCAAAATGTCTGATGTCATATGCTCACTTGCATATTTGTGATGTCATTACGCAATCATTTGCATAAAGCTTAGTGGTTGTGTAAGCAAGGTAGATAGAAATAAATAGAAATAATTACAAATTCAATACAGGAATTTATTTTACCTTATAATTATTACAGATAGATACTTTATTTGTCATACTCACAAAACGGGAGGATGAGGAAAATGAAATAAGAACTCAGGTCTCGGTGTCGACCAAATACTATATAGATTAATAAATACATAAAAATGTTTTCATAAGCCCTATCCTACTAAAAACGATTACAAAGATAAAAAAATAATTAACAAAGACAGTTCAGAATAGCAGCAAGTAAGTTAAGTGCAGTGCTATTTCTTAAAGGTCCCATTGCATGAAAATTTCACGCTATGAGGTTTTTTTAACATTAATATGCGATGCCCCAGCCTGTTTATGGTCCCCCAGTGGCTAGAAATGGCTAAAGGTGTAAACTAAGCCCTGGGTATCCTGCTCTGCCTTTGAGAAAATGAAAGCTGAGATGCCGATCTGGAACCCCCCACTACTCAGTAGCTACAGACTCAGAAATGGCACATACTAAGGAAAGCTCATTGTGGGACTGGCTCTAGTGGCTGTAATTCTGCACCAAGGCTGAATTTTGGGAAAGAGACGTCAGATATGATATTAGGGGACCACTAAGGTCTATATAAAAGCAACCAAAGAGCACCATGTCATGGGACCTTTAAGAAGACTCAAAGGCATGGCAGTGTGAAGGAGTTCTGTGAAGTTAAAAAAGAAATTCTACAAAAGGACGGAAAAAGATCAATAAAGAATTCTCAAAGATGGCCGGCTTGCCCTGGGCCAGGCCAGCTCAGCTGAGTCTTCCTTCCCGTCACGTCCTGCTGTCTCTCCTACTTACACTAGCCCCCGCACCCTGTCCCTTCTCCCCGTTCAACCTGCCTGCGTACACGGGGACTTTTTTTACAGAAAGTCGCCAGATTTGTCGCTAATCACTTTTGTGAAAAAAGTCGCTAAGGGGGTCTGAAAAGTGGTCTGTGAAGTAGAGCAACTTATTTACCTATTGGAAGAAGAAGAAAAAAACAGACATTACAGAAATCGCTGATAAATCTGCATATCTGGTTGCATTTTATTTTAAAGATTCATTGTAAGGGTGTTACAAAGTAAAGTACATCTGCCCATTATTCATTACTGCTGTCATAACCTTAATTCAATAATCCACTTATGACCGCTCAGTGACCCATTAGGGCATACTTCCACTGTACATACAGTCACTGATTCTTCAGTTTAACCCTGTTTGATGTACTACAGTTGTATTTCTGTCTCTATCTCTAGGCTGGAAGAGGAAAATTAAACCAAACAACAACGTTCACCACAGAGAACAGATAAAAGTAATTATGGGTGGATGTTGAAAAGATGATTAGTATAACTGCAAATGTATAGTTATGTCCCAGAGAGTAACAGAAAGATCCTCCATGTAAACCCTAAAATATAGCGATATATTGTTTGGTTCTCTATTATTTTCTTCTGTAATGTAAAAAAAGCATGCAAGTATTACTCTTTTCTGTCATCTGTGATTGATATATATTGTTTGACTTAGGTGTATGTGTCATGCTGATAAGGCCATGGTTTAAATTCAGCATGATAGTATGAGGGGAAAAAACTGAAAAACTGAAAGTGAAAGGATGAGAGAGAGAGAGAGAGAGAGAGAGAGAGAGAGAGAGAGAGAGCTGACATGTGATCACACAGCAAACATTCAGTTTTATTTTAATCATGATATCAATGCCAGAGAGAATCCATTGAAATTATTAAGTGAGTAGCATCTGTCGTCTACG
The DNA here is from genome assembly GCA_013375575.1 of Percina caprodes. Lineage (NCBI taxonomy): Eukaryota > Metazoa > Chordata > Actinopteri > Perciformes > Percidae > Percina > Percina caprodes. Next base: position 712,401 of record JABXJD010000203.1, on the reverse strand, counting down.
ACAGCTATGGCATAGTGACTGCCTTTCCTGTACACATGGTGTCTCTCTTCACAGCCGTCTGTAGTTATGTTTATCTGTTATCTTTTCCATCTGTTTTCTCTAAATGCACTGATGATGCCATCGCCAAGCCACGATTACGCACGGCAGGTCTGCCGGTTACATTTGTGCAACCAACACATGACAGTTGAAAGATAGCCGCAGACACCTTCCTGCTTACATACGGTATGTTAAAAACTTGTTGCAAAGAAATGTTCTGCATAGTTTCTGCTGCAATGCAAACCAACAAGCATGTTGGAAATGGAGACTGATACACTGGAAACAGTCCCACGAGTCAATTCAAACTACCCCCTCCCTAGGGCTGCAACTTCCCTCCCTCAGGACTGTCCATAATCATAGGCGGACTGGCAATCTGGCAGTTCTGGCAAATGCCAGACGGGCCGAAAAAATGGGGGAACACCATCTTTTCACACTAGTTTGACAAAAATATGCAAGCCTGGAGCACCCGGCCCCAAACAATAAAAGGGCTGGACGTTCTTGCCTGATTTGTAATGACACAATTTGGTACTCTTGGGTTTTTCCAGGTGTGAAACCAAACCAAACCGAACTCACCTACTGATTCGGACCAAAGCAAACTTCGGGAGTGAAAAGGACCTTAGAGATGTTTCCGGTGGAGCGGCATGTCCGCCTGCTTAGGCCTTTTAAACAAAACGAATGACGAGTCAATTTGTAATATCTAAATTTGCCCTGATGATTGCGCTAAAGGTAAATAACAGGGTCAATTATTACAATTCATCCTTAGGGGAACATAAATGTCTGAACAAACTTAAACAGCAGTCCATTCAATAGTGATATATTTCACTCTGGAGCAAAGTGGTCTACCGACCAACAGACCGACATTGCATTCCTTACAGACACGGCTCTAGCATGGCTAAAAACGTTTCAAAAGACGTTCCCTTGGATGTGCAAAACTGTGATGGGCATTGTCCCATTGTTTGACAGCCTCCTACTGTGGATGTAAAAACTACTTGTGCAGTGACAAGTAGTGACATAAAACACAAGCAGGAAAGATAAACAGTACAGCTTGTAGGCATTGGCGGAGATCCACTCATGGGCAAACTGCCATGAAAAATGCATTGTGAAAATGCTGGAGGGCTCCTGGAAAAGCAAACCAGTTTTCCACCCTGATGCACCCGTCGGAGGGCTCCATATAAACATGAAGGTGCATTCAACTCCTCAGAGCAGCGGCCCAGAAATAAACCAGCTATTGTCACTGCAGCTTTTCAATCCAACCTGTTCAAACGCGCTTAACGCTGTGGTGCTCAGTGTGCCAAAAGAAAAAGACAAAGAGGTCAAAAACCCACCTGCAAAATGCCACCGTGCTCACAGAAACCACACACTCATACTTACAGAATGACGGTTGTCAGCTTCCTGCCTAGAGCTGTGTGTGTGTGCGTGCGTGAGTTCTGCTTTCGTCTTCAGACCATGTGAAGCACTTTTGCTCTGAATTTTACTAACAAATAATTACACAAATAATGTATCAAAGTCAGGAGATATTTTATTGCAAATCAGTTCACAGTTAAAATGATCAAAGTTAGTTTAATGGCCCTGACACACCAACCAGACGGCTGACCGTTGGCAAAAAAGGCAGTCGGACAGACTGAAAAAGTGCCTCCGGAACACAGAACTGCAGGCCACAGGTTCAAACCCTGGCCACTAATCCTATTTCCCTCAGTAGGAACTTGAAATGGGTGTTCCAGGTGTGTGCTTGTTTAACTATATTTGTAGAGTCCAAAACCGGGAGTTCAATATACTTGTGGGGCTAAAATGCAGGACCCCACAACTTTAAAGTGCTGTTTGAGGTTAGGACTTTTTTTAGGTTTTAGGATTAGGGTTAGAATTAGGTTATGGTGAGGGTTAAGGTTAGGCATTTAGTAGTGATGGTTAAGGTTAGGGTAAAGGGCTAGGGAATGCAATATGTCAATGACGGGTCCCCACAAAGATAGTGGCACTGTGTGAGTGTGAGTATGTGTGTGTGTGTGTGTGTGTAAATGTTTTCCTGCCATCTGGCCCAAAAGTCTGCTTCCTACCATCTTTCCAAACAGGAAGTCAAAACAAATCCTTGATGACACAGTTCAGTAGTTTACTTGTCTCCGTGGGATTTCTGGGCATCATCTCATCTATCTGTCTTATAACCTGTGTGGGTGTGCATGCATCAAGTTCTGCACGTGCATGCAACTTTCACTTGCTTTTGAAATAATATAATAATAAATAAATAAATAAATAAATAAATAATATAGAGGGAATTTTGCCTGTTGGTTATATTATAATATAGTATTGGATGCCTCTTTTCTCTCTCACACATACATGGATTAAAAAAAGTGAATCATGGGAGGGAGACAAATAAAAGCTTTCATCTCAGTCTACCCCTCGGAAATAAGACTTATGGTTGTATGCATACACGCACGCGCGCGACGCGAACACACACAGACACACACACACACACACGCACATACGCCATGCACTTTAACTGACTGTAATCCATGGGTCTCCCATGTTATCCTCGGTTGGGAGACCCACCCAGAGTCCCCTGTGTGCTGCAGCGCCGTTAAAAACCTGCATACCCGAACAGTGAACGAGATGCTGACAGCTCGTGCTCCCGCCGTACAAACAGTGCACAGAGTGACAGCCGGTGTAAAAAGCGACAAGGCTCGGTATGATACCCAGTGTTTCCTCGCTTACCTTCCGAGTGAGTGCGGTTTCCGCAGCCCAGCAGCGACGGCTCCACCGGTGAGATGCTAACACCGGTCACTTCATAAGTTAGCCCTGCCACACATCACGCGGGCACGAAGAGGAGTAGTTTCACTATGAAGCGCGAGCTCCAGATGTTAGCGAGGGCGGTGTTCGTGTCCCATAAAGATGTAAAATATCAGCCGAATGAAACCTCTTCTCTGTATGAAACACACCGGGTCCTTTGCAGCTGTCCTCCCACCGAACTTGTGAAAGTCAGTGTAGTTTTCTCCCGTTCCGCACAGGTTGCTACTGCGGCTGGTGCCGCGGCCGCCGCTGGATGAAGGGACACCGACCGACCGACCGACTGACTGCCTGCCTGCCTCTCTATGCTTGCCTCTCCGCCGGGCGACCTCACACCGCCGCCTACCGGTGATGCAGAGTTACTGCAGGTATCTGTTAAAGGAACTGTTACCTGTTAGAAATCTGCAGGCTTGTTATAATTAAAAGGTTTTACATAACTGCGTAACAGCAGTGACATCCATCTGGTCACACTGTTTTTGCAAGCTGTTTGTGTTTTTAATTTTTAAATACACTAACAGCTATTAAAGAATAAAAGCCCAAACAATTATATTAAATTATTAATAGCCAATTATCCAGATTACCCTGTTTTTTAATTGTTTCTTTGTGTCTGTAGTTGCCCATTTACTTGTTAATGATTGAGTATTTTAGAATATCAGCTCATGCAGAAATTTCTTTTAAAAAAGTGAATATTAAGATATATTTATTATGGATTCTTTTCTTCTTCTTTTTCTCACTGGTTTGCTAGTGTCAAGATCAGTTAAAATCAAAAATTTTAAAAATGACTTGTTTTTTAAAGCAAATTTGAGATTGCCTTCATTGCTCTAGATTGTGTATTCTATATTAACGCCAAAGTCAAACATGTTTTAAATATTACTTTTCTTGAAATATGTTTCAAAAACTTCTGAATGGTAAATCTTAAACTTTCTTGTATTAAGAAAGACAAGAAGAGCCAGACAGATGTTTGGGTCCACAGGCCACCTATTTCACACATCCCATTATTACATGTCTGTTACTTAACATGCGCAGGTGAAAGTTGGGCAGTTTCCAGTCAGATGCCTAAGGAACTGAACTGCAGCCCACACACATTTTGACAAATTATCTGTCACTTCTGTCTTTCTCAAGCACACTACGGCAAGGAAAATCTTGCCAATATGAGGTTGTACCCTTACTTCTTTGACTGACAGAATTTTTGTTGCCCCCCAAAAAGGTTTCAGTTTCCCCTGCAGGGTCGGTGTCCTGTTCTTTCAACCCCCTGAATCTTCTTATTGTCCTCGCCCACCATACAGCCTTTGATGGGTTCATCTGACCACCATCTCTCCTCTCCGCCGCCCACCACAACGTCCGGTCACTGCAACAATGTGGTTGTCAGAGGTGAAAAGTTACAGAACGGAGGATACAGCTCAGTACAAAGGATCATATTTGTTGTTATAGATTGCCAGGTGTTTCTAGGTGTGGCAGGGATGAATTTTCAATTTTGGTGTGGTAGGGAATATCTAAGAATATGAAGGCTATAAATCACATCTTATGGCGGTTAGAAATGATGAAATTAACAAAAAATGTGTAGTGACATACTTGACTTCCACTCAAAAAAAAAAAGAAAGAGATTGAAATTCACACACACAAAAACAATGGGATCGGTGCATTGGCAATGAAACAGTTATGTTTGCAAGCATCAAGGGGCATCACTAAAAATCTTAAAGCTTTCAGAGGGTTGAACTTAAACCAAAGGAGCATGGCAGACTGTGATTGCAGACTCTTTTTAACGCACACAATGCTGAAATATGCATATGCTAGGGAAAGAGCAAGATCAGGTTTTCACTAATTTCATTATGCAAGCTTTGGCCTCATAATGACTGAAGTACACAAGGTAACTGAAAGGAGCCTTATCATTAGCTATGTTTCCATCCACACGTTTTTATCTGAATTAAGTGATATCAAATGTAAAATGCCTTATGGAAAAAGTAAAATTTTAATTGAATTTTGTGAATATTGACTCAAAGGAAATATGTCTCGGTATAGGATTTTAAGCCGCCAACGTTGTCGTCAGGCATTTACGTGCATCTGCATCATCCTAGCAATGTGTGGATAGCATTGTTTTCTTATTATAGCTTGATATGTCGCTATCAGCTGGCACATAGGCACTACAACTTGTGCAATATTGATAATTTGTTGGTAAACAGTGCAATCCATTTTGTCTAGCAAAACTTTCAGAAATGTTTCTTGAATGTTGTGCGATTCAATGCGAAAATGAATGGAAACACCTTAAAATGTCAAAAAAAAATTTGATATACCAATTTGACCACAAAACAGCATGTGACATCATTACGCACAGGTTTTTATTCGCTTTAAAGCTGTTGGATGGAAACACACTTTCACCAGCTTTATTCGCATGAGTTTTTTTTACTGAACTTCAGATAATTTGATTGACAAGTGGCTGGAAACTTAGCTATTGAGATTCTTACACAGGCGAGTGAGCTGGACCTGCATGATAATTAATGGCTTGCTGGTATATTTACTTACCTACTTATTCCTCTTCATCCCCTATGGGACGTAAGGCTTCAATGAGCACTCTCCATTGCATTCGGTCCCTGGCCGCATGTTGGGCCTCTCCCCATGTTAATCTGTTCCAGCTCTTGTGTTCCAGTTCTGCGCCAGGTGGTTTTGGGCCTCCCAGGTTTTTTATTATCAGGTGGTATCCATGCATTGGAGATTTTATTAAGGCAAAAGATCTGGGTATATTCATTGGAGGCATCCATTATGGAACACTTCCATTCTCCTCATGTCTGTTTGGACAACTCACTAGCTGGAGTGGGATGGTATTAATCTTTACTAACAAAGACTGTATACAAATTACTCAAGGGAGGGTGATCTGAAATTTCTGAGATAGCATGGGAGGGTCTTTAAGCAACCTCTTTACTCAGGCTGAAACTCCTCAACTCATCCTTCATACTCCACTAATACAGTAATCTGTCAGATTTTTCAGGAACTGAATACTGCACAATGTATGCTCCAGTGGCGCAATCGGTCAGCGCGCGGTACTTATAAGACAGTAACTTGCAGAGTGATGCCGAGGTTGTGAGTTCGAGCCTCACCTGGAGCAGCAGAGTTTTAACACAGGGCTTGCGTTAGCTGCCTTAGACCTCTCTCTTAAAACCAAGAGCGCCATCTAGTGGGCTCAGAAAATAAAGACACTGGTTCACGAAGCTTCCTTTGTCCCTCACTACTTCATGCAGCAGCTGCTTTGACTATATGAAAGGTGTGCATGTGCTTAACAAAAAAATGTCATCATCTTTTATTCATTTAGTAAATCTGCCAGTGTTAGCCAACTAGTTAATTTACAACTGCGGTCCTTGGGAGATATGTTTTGAAACCAGTGATCACAGGACTCAACTGACACAATCAAAATCCCTGGTAAATCCTGATCATCACATTCATTCAAGTAAAAGTGGAAAAAAATAATTTGAAGTAAAAATCAGTTTAGCTTAATGCTTAATTTGAATTGGGAAAAATACATAATTCATGCTGGGTGGAACGTTTAAGAGGGCATATATTTCGCCCCCATTACAAGCACCGCTGGTGAATCTTTTTGAATTAGTTATGTATGTTGGATTTCAACATGGGTGTTTGCACATAGTACATTTCCTCATGCAGCCTGTTTAAGTTGCTTACACGCACCACGTCACTTTAAAGCTGAGCTCCTCCTGCTGCAGTACTGCTCCTGGGACAGGAAGCAGTACTGGTAAGCCTGACAAATGGGCCTTTATTGGGAAAAACTGGGTCTGAGCATTTTTTCATGTGAGTTACTAATAAAGAAAATTAAATCCCAGCTGAAGTTTCTTTAGAGAGTTGGTGCATTTGTTTTTTGTGTCAATTCTTTGCTTTTTACAATTCACACATTTACACAGATACATATACTCACAAATATCTGCCTCCATGCAACCTACAGTATAAATGAAGGCTTGTTTCTAAATACTATTAACTGCAAGACCTGTTGGTCTTTGTTGTGTTTCACACTGTGAGCGTCACATTACGTGCAGGACATACAGAGAACTGCTTTTGTAAAAACTGATTATAATGCGTAGCTGCAGGAAACAAGCTTTATGGATAATCAGCTGGGGCAGGAAACCGGAGAAACTTGAAAGGTTTATACACTCTATAAGGAAACATGTTAATTCAAATGAGAAATAAATTACCCTTTTCAACATGCTGTCCTTTTTATGTCAGGGAAATGTTGGTTTAGATTGTGTGCAGAGGATTTAGCACAATGGAAAATCAGGCTGCAGTGCAGTCCAGTTACATTTAAAGGACCATACTAAAATGTGTTTGCATGTTGCAGCTAATTTTCAGCAATTTATTCACTTTACTGCTGACAATTTAACAAAAAAACCCTTTAAAATGATAAATGGTAATTGGCACAGATGTTTTTCTTTAAATGAAACAACGCTTACATTTACTACATGATGACATTGGACATGTGGAGACCAACAGGTGTTGCTGTTCCTGTGAGCAGCTGTTGCTGAGATGAAAGCAGCCAGGAGGTATCATCAGTTCCTCACCAGTCATGGTCGCTATGGTACTGGTTTGCTTTCCTGGCCAGTTCCTGATGGATGCGATCATAGAGTCTCTCTACAGACCAGCCACTGCTTTTATAACTTCTGTTAGAACCAGAAGTGTTTCAACCATGGTAAGAGCAGGCATTAGTAGTGATCTTGGCATGGAAGGAGCAGTGGTTTTGGAAAATGGCCTTGAGAGGCCACTGCACTGCAATTTAGGAAAAACACATGCAAATAGACCACAACACATTAATGTTGTTTTTTTTTCATTAGACGGTACCTCCTCGCCTCGACTCTACTCGCCTTTTTTGGTTTTCCATTACAAAAAAATGTCCCTGGTACCTGCTATCAGGTAGTTTTTTTTTGGTACCACCTCAGTCAAGGTTCCAAGCGAGCTGAGGCGATACCAAAAGGTGATGTGAAAACCTGCAGACTACTGGTTGGTCGGAGAGAATCGTCACTATTCACTGTGTCATCATGGCTAGCGACAGACGGGAGTATCCTGAACAAACCCGCCGTGTTAAAGTAGTTTAGCCAGCGTTTTTTGAAACAAAATTTGTCTTCTGGCTGTGGCAACAGCCACATGCCGAGATTGAAAAACAACACACCTTTGACGTTCTGTGTCTGTGTGTGTGTGTGTGTGTGTGTGTGTGTGTGTGTGTGTGTGTGTGTGTGTGTGTGTGTGTGTGTGTGTGAGTGTCGCGTTAGGTCATGGCAGTTTCCTGCTATCACGATCAGCCACGCTCGCCTCACGCATGAGGCGGTGCTAATCTGCAATGGGAAAAGGAGGACGGGGCACCATGGCTGAGTCAAGCAAGTGTGTGTAATGGAGAAACGCCATGAGAAAGCACATTTTTGATGACTTGTGCAAATTTAAGTTGAAGTACAGTGGTCTCTTAGGAGATCTGTAGTTTTCAATGTGGTCCTGTGATGTTTTCAGCAAAGGGCTGTAGGTTTAAATTTAATTGTAGCCCATTGCATAGATGGGCACCTGCTCTACCAACTGAGCTACCCAGGAGCCCATCGTTGTCTGTGTTTTTTGCCTGAGCGACCAAGCAACAACTGTGGAGAGACGCTCACCAACTGTGGTCAAAGTTGTTAATGGTTGATCTGCTGGACCAATGTTTTGTACTCCTGCTAAATGTCTTTCTACTGCATTTTATTTACCTGTCTGGCCAGAGTACTGGCCAGACAAATTCCTGAGATAGCATGGGAGGGTCTTTAAGCAACCTCTTTACTCAGGCTGTAACTCCTCAACTCATCCTTCATACTCCACTAATACAGTAATCTGTCATATTTTTCCTGAACTATGTATTTTTCCTGTAGGTTATCTATGCTCCAGTGGCGCAATCGGTCAGCGCGCGGTACTTATAAGACAGTAACCTGCAGAGTGATGCCGAGGTTGTGAGTTCGAGCCTCACCTGGAGCAGCTGAGTTTTAATATGTAGGGGATGACTTGAAGGTTCTCTATTCACAAACAAATCAAGCTACTCTTTGACACCTAAACTGCTAACTAAGTTAACTAAAACTACTACTACCTTCATGCTGCAGCGTCTGTGATTAAAAAAAGTTCTGCATCTTGTTCACAAAAGTTGTGATCAAAGGCTCACCTTCATTTATTGATTTATGAGAACATTAATCACAATGCCTGAAATGTGCTAGTTTTAGCCAGCTGGCTCATTTTTAACGGCGCTCCTTTGGCGAGATGTTTTAAAGCCAGTGATCACAAGACTCAACTGAAAAAATTAAAATCAATCCAAATTACAAGTGGTCAAATTATAAACTAGTAAACCGTGATCATCACATTACTTAGTTGTCCAAACAGACATGAGGAGAATGGAAGTGTTCCATAATGGATGCCTCTGACAAATATGCAGGATCTTTTGACATAATAAGATCTCCAATGATGAACTGTACTAGAAAATAGGAAGCCTATGAACAGGGAGACTACACACAGACAATTGTACACAACTCAACTTTCAGAGTGTTTCTTTTATTTTTTTATATGAATGACTGGAGTAACAGTTTTGTGGCAGTGTATGTGTTCACCTCACCTGCTGCAGGTAAAACCTTCCTGCTCCAGGTGAGGCTCAAACTCACAACCTCGGCAGGTTACTGTCGTTTAAGTACCACGCGCTGACCGATGGCGCCACTATATCATGCGATATTCAGTTCCTGAAAAATCTGACAGATTACTGTATTAGTGGAGTGAACTTGTATCTTGTAGGTTCAGCCGTTGAAGAGATATCATGTGACACTGCCAAGTGAAAATCTAAATACCTTCAAATAGAAGTCAACATGCATGCAGCAAGTTCATGTTGCTTTCCATTGTCAAAGTAATCTAATCATCCAACTAAGTATTGTGATGATCACGGTTTACTAGTTTATAATTTGACCACTTGTAATTTTGATTGATTTTTATTTTTTCAGTTGAGTCTTGTGATCACTGGCTTTAAAACATCTTGCCAAAGGAGTGCCGTTAAAAATGAGCCAGCTGGCTAAAACTAGCACATTTCAGGCATTGTGATTAATGTTCTCATAAATCAATAAATGAAGGTGAGCCTTTGATCACAACTTTTGTGAACAAGATGTAGAACTTTTTATAATCAAAGACGCTGCAGCATGAAGGTAGTAGTAGTTTTAGTTAACTTAGTTAGCAGTTTAGGTGTTCAAAGAGTGGCTTGATTTGTTTGTGAATAGAGAACCTTCAAGTCATCCCCTACATATTAAAACTCAGCTGCTCCAGGTGAGGCTCGAACTCACAACCTCGGCATCACTCTGCAGGTTACTGTCTTATAAGTACCGCGCGCTGACCGATTGCGCCACTGGAGCCTACATTGTGCAGTATTCAGTTCCTGAAAAATCTGACAGATTACTGTATTAGTGGAGTATGAAGGATGAGTTGAGGAGTTACAGCCTGAGTAAAGAGGTTGCTTAAAGACCCTCCCATGCTATCTCAGAAAGGAGTGCCGTTAAAAATGAGCCAGCTGGCTAAAACTTGCACATTTCAGACATTGTGATTAATGTTCTCATAAATCAATAAATGAAGGTGAGCCTTTGATCACAACTTTGTGAACAAGATGAACACCTTTTTATAATGGATGATTAGATTACTTTGACAATGGAAAACAACATGAACCTGCTGCATGCATGTTGACTTCTATTTGAAGGTATTTAGATTTTCACTTGGCAGTGTCACATGATATCTCTTCAACGGCTGAACCTACAAGATACAAGTTCACTCCACTAATACAGTAATCTGTCAGATTTTTCAGGAACTGTGTTTTACACACTGTAGGCTCCAGTGGCGCAATCGGTCAGCGCGGGGTACTTATAAGACAGTAACCTGCAGAGTGATGCTGAGGTTTTAAGTTCGAGCCTCACCTGGAGCAGAAAGGTCTTACCTGCAGCAGGTGAGGTGAACACATACACTCTAACCAAGCTGTCAATCAAAAACATAAAAAAACATTTTGAAAGTTGAAGTAACCCTTTATGTGTAAAATTGTCTGTGCATAATCTCCCTGTTCATAGGCTTCCTGTTTTCTAGTACAGTTCATTGTTGGAGATCTTATTAGGCCAAAAGATCCGAGGCATCCATTATGGAACACTTCCATTCTCCTCATGTCTGTTTGGACAACTCACTAGCTGGAGTGGGATGGTATTAATCTTTACTAACAAACATGTTGTTGTCATCTTCTTCAGAGATGTTAGGGACTGTATACAAATTTCTCACGGGAGGGTGATCTGAAATTCCTGAGATAGCATGGGAGGGTCTTTAAGCAACCTCTTTACTCAGGCTGTAACTCCTCAACTCATCCTTCATACGCCACTAATACAGTAATCTGTCAGATTTTTCAGGAACTGAATACTGCCCAACGTAGGTTCCAGTGGCGCAATCGGTCAGCGCGCGGTACTTATAAGACAGTAACCTGCAGAGTGATGCCGAGGTTGTGAGTTCGAGCCTCACCTGGAGCAGCTGAGTTTTAATATGTAGGGGATGACTTGAAGGTTCTCTATTCACAAACTAATCAAGCTGCTCTTTGAACACCTAAACTGCTAACTACATGTTATCACATGATATCTCTTCAACGGCTGAACCTACAAGATACAAGTTCACTCCACTAATACAGTAATCTGTCAGATTTTTCAGGAACTGAGTATCGCATGATATAGTGGCGCAATCGGTCAGCGCGTGGTACTTAAACAACAGTAACCTGCCGAGGTTGTGAGTTTGAGCCTCACCTGGAGCAGGCAGGTTTTACCTGCAGCAGGTGAGGTGAACACATACACTGCCACAAAACTGTTACTCCAGTCATTCATATAAAAAAATAAAAGAAACACTCTGAAAGTTGAGTTGTGTACAATTGTCTGTGTGTAGTCTCCCTGTTCATAGGCTTCCTATTTTCTAGTACAGTTCATCATTGGAGATCTTATTATGTCAAAAGATCTGGCATATACGTCAGAGGCATCCATTATGGAACACTTCCATTCTCCTCATGTCTGTTTGGACAACTCACTAGCTGGAGTGGGATGGTATTAATCTTTAGTAACAAACATGTTGTTGTCATCTCCTTCAGAGATGTTAGGGACTGTATACAAATTACTCACGGGAGGGTGATCTGAAATATCTGAGATAGCATGGGAGGGTCATGGGACAGTAATCTGTCAGATTTTTTCCTGAACTATGTATTTTTCCTGTAGGTTATCTATGCTCCAGTGGCGCAATCGGTCAGCGCGCGGTACTTATAAGACAGTAACCTGCAGAGTGATGCCGAGGTTGTGAGTTCGAGCCTCACCTGGAGCAGCTGAGTTTTAATATGTAGGGGATGACTTGAAGGTTCTCTATTCACAAACAAATCAAGCTACTCTTTGAACACCTAAACTGCTACCTAAGTTAACTTAAACTACTACATTCTTTGTCCTTCATGCTGCAGCGTCTTTGATTATAAAAAGGTGTTCATCTTGTTCACAAAGTTGTGATCAAAGGCTCACCTTCATTTATTGATTTATGAGAACATTAATCACAATGCCTGAAATGTGCTAGTTTTAGCCAGCTGGCTCATTTTCAACGGCGCTCCTTTGGCGAGATGTTTTAAAGCCAGTTATGGCTCCTATCGCCGGTCCAGATAACGTTACAATGTATCTTTCTATTCAGCCGGTTTGTTTGAAGTCCCAGTTTTCGATTGACAGGTCGTTTCAGCCAATCGGTCTACTATAACCTGAGTTAGCCCTTATGGAAGCCAATCAAGTCGCAGGATTTACAGAGGGCAAAAGTGGGAAAGATTGACAATTCTTTCTTCCAATTAGGACTAAATGTTATGAAACCAGCCTCCCTGTGTAGCCAATAAGAAGACAAGTTGATTGATACTTAACTTGACCAGAAAAGTTTAACCCTGTGATGGCTCCAGCTGTGTCAAAGCAAAAATTTGGTCTTAGTTATTGCATTTCACCATTTTATCAATTTAAAATTATTTATTTCTATACATTTATGCATGTAGTTATTTTAGGTATGTGTGTGAGTAATGTGGATGTGTTTTTTTTATTTGAGAAGTTTTTTATTTTGCACTTTTTGGGCTTTTTTTCTGAAAGGAAATGAGAAAAACTCACAGACATATCTGTAGAAATAAATTCATATAAAATCCATTTTCTGAGTCATTTTCTTCTGGATTTTTTCTGTATTAAGTTCAGACATGTGGCTGGGGTACTATTTTTGTATCTAGCCCATGTAATATGCTTACAATAGTGTTTTTTAATCATTTTACAGATGATTTATTTGGACGGAAATACAAATTCTCTATTCTAACCTCTTTAGCTCTGTGTCAGTAAGGCCTAGTGTCACACTGACACTAGAAACAAAAAATTGAGAGTGTTAGCTTCCTAATGACCTCGGGACTATCCCAGAGGGCCAAAGGATGTGGAAACTGTAGCAATTTTTTTGGGGTAAAAATTTAGGCGAGAAAAGCATGTATTTTCAAGTGATTTGTAAAGAGGTTAAAGCCAGTGATCAGTGGAGCAGGAGGGTTTTACCTACAGCAGGTGAGGTGAACACATACACTCACACAAATCTGTCACTCCAGTCATTTATATCAAAAAAATAAAGAAAACATTCTGAAAGTTGAGGTCACCCTTCATGTGTAAAATTGTCTGTGCGTAATCTCCTTGGTGATAGGCTTTTAGTTTTCTAGGACAGGAACATTATTGGAGGTCTTATTAAGCCAAAAGATCTGGCATATACGTCAGAGGCATCCATTATGGAACACTTCCATTCTCCTCATGTCTGTTTGGACAACTCACTAGCTGGAGTGGGATGGTATTAATCTTTACTAACAAACATGTTGTTGTCATCTTCTTCAGAGATGCTAGGGACTGTATACAAATTACTCAAGGGAGGATGATCTGAAATTTCTGAGATAGCATGGGAGGGTCTTTAAGCAACCTCTTTACTCAGGCTGTAACTCCTCAACTCATCCTTCATACTCCACTAATACAGTAATCTGTCAGATTTTCCAGGAACTGAATTTTGCATGTTGTAGGCTCCAGTGGCGCAATTGGTCAGCGCGCGGTACTTATAAGACAGTAACCTGCAGAGTGATGCCGAGGTTGTGAGTTCGAGCCTCACCTGGAGCAGCTGAGTTTTAATATGTAGGGGATGACTTGAAGGTTCTCTATTCACAAACAAATCAAGCTACTCTTTGAACACCTAAACTGCTAACTAAGTTAACTAAAACTACTACTACCTTCATGCTGCAGGGTCTTTGATTATAAAAAGGTGTGCATCTTGTTCACAAAAGTTGTGATCAAAGGCTCACCTTCATTTATTGATTTATGAGAACATTAATCACAATGCCTGAAATGTGCTAGTTTTAGCCAGCTGGCTCATTTTCAACGGCGCTCCTTTGGCGAGATGTTTTAAAGCCAGTTATGGCTCCTATCGCCGGTCCAGATAACGTTACAATTTATCTTTCTATTCAACCGGTTTGTTTGAAGTCCCAGTTTTCGATTGACAGGTCGTTTCAGCCAATCGGTCTACTATAACCTGAGTTAGCCCTTATGGAAGCCAATCAAGTCGCAGGATTTACAGAGGGCAAAAGTGGGAAAGATTGACAATTCTTTCTTCCAATTAGGACTAAATGTTATGAAACCAGCCTCCCTGTGTAGCCAATAAGAAGACGAGTTGATTGATACTTAACTTGACCAGAAAATTTTAACCCTGTGATGGCTCCAGCTGTGTCAAAGCAAAAATTTGGTCTTAGTTATTGCATTCCACCATTTTATCAATTTAAAATTATTTATTTCTATAAATTTATGCATGTAGTTATTTTAGGTATGTGTGTGAGTAATGTGGATGTGTTTTTTTATTTGAGAAGTTTTTTATTTTGCACTTTTTGGGCTTTTTTTCTGAAAGGAAATGAGAAAAACTCACAGACATATCTGTAGAAATAAATTCATATAAAATCCATTTTCTGAGTCATTTTCTTCTGGATTTTTTCTGTATTAAGTTCAGACATGTGGCTGGGGTACTATTTTTGTATCTAGCCCATGTAATATGCTTACAATAGTGTTTTTTAATCATTTTACAGATGATTTATTTGGACGGAAATACAAATTCTCTATTCTAACCTCTTTAGCTCTGTGTCAGTAAGGCCTAGTGTCACACTGACACTAGAAACAAAAAATTGAGAGTGTTAGCTTCCTAATGACCTCGGGACTATCCCAGAGGGCCAAAGGATGTGGAAACTGTAGCAATTTTTTTGGGGTAAAAATTTAGGCGAGAAAAGCATGTATTTTCAAGTGATTTGTAAAGAGGTTAAAGCCAGTGATCAGTGGAGCAGGAGGGTTTTACCTACAGCAGGTGAGGTGAACACATACACTCACACAAATCTGTCACTCCAGTCATTTATATCAAAAAAATAAAGAAAACATTCTGAAAGTTGAGGTCACCCTTCATGTGTAAAATTGTCTGTGCGTAATCTCCTTGGTGATAGGCTTTTAGTTTTCTAGGACAGTTCATTGTTGGAGGTCTTATTAAGCCAAAAGATCTGGCATATACGTCAGAGGTATCCATTATGGAACACTTCCATTCTCCTAATGTCTGTTTGGACAACTCACTAGCTGGAGTGGGATGGTATTAATCTTTACTTACAAACATGTTGTTGTCATCTTCTTCAGAGATGCTAGGGACTGTATACAAATTACTCACGGGAGGGTGATCTGAAATTTCTGAGATAGCATGGGAGGGTCTTTAAGCAACCTCTTTACTCAGGCTGTAACTCCTCAACTCATCCTTCATACTCCACTAATACAGTAATCTGTCAGATTTTCCAGGAACTGAATTTTGCATGTTGTACGCTCCAGTGGCGCAATCGGTCAGCGTGCGGTACTTATAAGACAGTAACCTACAGAGTGATGCTGAGGTTGTGAGTTCGATCCTCACCTGGAGCAGAAAGGTTTTACCTGCAGCAGGTGAAGTCAACACATACACTCATACAAATCTGTCATTCATAAAATCAAAAAATATTCTGAAAGTTGAAGTAACCCTTCCTGTGTAAAATTGTCTGTGCATAATGTCTCTGTTCATAGGTTTTCTGTTTTCCAGTATAGTTCATGCTAGGGACTGTATACAAATTACTCAAGGGAGGATGATCTGAAATTTCTGAGATAGCATGGGAGAGTCTTTAAGCAACCTCTTTACTCAGGCTGTAACTCCTCAACTCATCCTTCATACTCCACTAATACAGTAATCTGTCAAGATTTTTCAGGAACTGAATACTGCCCACCGTAGGCTCCAGTGGCGCAATCGGTCAGCGCGCGGTACTTATAAGACAGTAACCTGCAGAGTGATGCTGAGGTTGTGAGTTCGAGCCTCACCTGGAGCAGCTGAGTTTTAATATGTAGGGGATGACTTGAAGGTTCTCTATTCACAAACAAATCAAGCTACTCTTTGAACACCTAAACTGCTAACTAAGTTAACTAAAACTACTACTACCTTCATGCTGCAGCGTCTGTGATTAAAAAAAGTTCTGCATCTTGTTCACAAAAGTTGTGATCAAAGGCTCACCTTCATTTATTGATTTATGAGAACATTAATCACAATGTCTGAAATGTGCTAGTTTTAGCCAGCTGGCTCATTTTTAACGGCACTCCTTTGGCGAGATGTTTTAAAGCCAGTGATCACAAGACTCAACTGAAAAAATTAAAATCAATCAAAATTACAAGTGGTCAAATTATAAACTAGTAAACCGTGATCATCACAATACTTAGTTGGATGATTCGATTACTTTGACGGTGGAAAACAACATGAACCTGCTGCATGCATGTTGACTTCTATTTGAAGGTATTTAGATTTTTACTTGATAGTGTCACATGATATCTCTTCAACGGCTGAACGTACAAGATACAAGTTCACTCCACTAATACAGTAATCTGTCAGATTTTTCAGGAACTGAATATTGCCTAGCATAGGCTCCAGTGGCGCAATTGGTCAGCGCGCAGTACTTATAAGACAGTAACTTGCAGAGTGATGCTGAGGTTGTGAGTTCAAGCCTCACCTGGAGCAGGAAGGTTTTACCTGCAGCAGGTGAGGTGAACACATAGACTTACACAAATCTGTCACTCCAGTCATATTAGATCAACAGAGGTATCCATTATGTAACACTTCCATTCTCCTCATGTCTGTTTGGACAACTCCCTAGCTGGAGTGGGATGGTATTAATCTTTACTAACAAACATGTTGTTGTCATCTTCTTCAGAGATGTTAGGGACTGTATACAAATTACTCACGGGAGGGTGATCTGAAATTTCTGAGATAGCATGGGAGGGTCTTTAAGCAACCTCTTTACTCAGGCTGTAACTCCTCAACTCATCCTTCATACTCCACTAATACAGTAATCTGTCAGATTTTTCCGAAACTGAATTTTGCACACTGTAGGGCTCCAGTGGTCATGGCCGTGGGAACTAGGGGTGCGGAGGGTGCTGCAGCACCCCCTAACAAAAGGACAAACAACTACAACCATAATTTAACAAAAAAAAACATTTATTTTTAATAAATTGATTATTAATATAAACCTAATCCCTTTTATTAGAAATTAAATGTACTAAATTTTACAATTTGGTAAGTAAGAGATAAACACATAATTTGATTAGAATGAATCTGCCGATTTTGTCAAGAGCTAGGCGCGCGCCAGGGGCTGCGTGCCTCTGACGCTGGTGTGTGAAGAGAGTTGTGGAAATTTTCCCGATGGGTCAACAGTACAGAAGTTCGCTAGCCATGGCACAAAAGCGCATTTGGGATTTCTTTATAAATCAACCACAGGCTAAAAAGCTTAAAAGATCGGAGGCAGAAAACTCAGCAACTGTAACCGAAAGAAGTAGCAGCAGCACCTCACCTCCACACTCCCAGAGCGACCTGCTAGCAACAGACCACCAGGCAGCTAACGTTGTTAGCCAAGCTAGCGGCACCTCACTTCCACACTCCCAGAGCGACCTGCTAGCAACAGACCACCAGGCAGCTAACGTTGTTAGCCAAGCTAGCGGCACCTCACTTCCACACTCCCAGAGCGACCTGCTAGCAACAGACCACCAGGCAGCTAACGTTGTTAGCCAAGCTAGCAGCACCTCACCTCCACACTCCCAGAGCGACCTGCTAGCAACAGACCACCAGGCAGCTAACGTTGTTAGCCAAGCTAGCAGCACCTCACCTCCACACTCCCTGAGCGACCTGCTAGCAACAGACCACCAGGCAGCTAACGTTGTTAGCCAAGCTAGCAGCACCTCACCTCCACACTCCCTGAGCGACCTGCTAGCAACAGACCACCAGGCAGCTAACGTTGTTAGCCAAGCTAGCAGCACCTCACCTCCACACTCCCAGAGCGACCTGCTAGCAACAGACCACCAGGCAGCTAACGTTGTTAGCCAAGCTAGCAGCACCTCACCTCCACACTCCCTGAGCGACCTGCTAGCAACAGACCACCAGGCAGCTAACGTTGTTAGCCAAGCTAGCAGCACCTCACCTCCACACTCCCAGAGCGACCTGCTAGCAACAGACCACCAGGCAGCTAACGTTGTTAGCCAAGCTAGCAGCACCTCACCTCCACACTCCCTGAGCGACCTGCTAGCAACAGACCACCAGGCAAGCCAAGCTAGCAGCACCAAGGCAACCACGGAGGGAACCTAAACAATGTCAACTCAGTGCTGCAGCCTCGGGGTCACACTGTTCCTGGTAGACGTTTTGGAGATGAGTATTTTTTTGTTATGACTGCAACACAAGGTAAGACTGCTGGTTTATTATTATGCTGCCGCCGTGCAGTAAGTCGGCATCAACTGTTCAGTAACAGTTCAACTGAAAGTTTATACGATTTATTGTGTGTAAAGCCTTCTTATTGGAAAACCAGAATGAGGTTGCACCTATATTTAATTATCCTACCGTATTGTTATAAAATGATTAGGCCCTGTTAAGAACTGTTAATACACGGCCTAATATCTTTATGCCTTAAATTTGCTATTGCTGTGCTACAAAAACTTAAGGCTGCATTCCTCTATTTCAGTGTTTGTGTCAGAACATGGCTTGCTTTACTTTCATTTGATTTAATATAATTCAGTGATGTGTTTAGTGACTTTGTTTTTTAACTTGTAGTAGGCCTATTCTGTGCCATTGTCGCAGCCGTGTGCCTATATCCTGCGTTACCCATGTCTAGTTGGTCCTGTCTTGTATTATGGACTTTATTCTTGTTTTTATGCTTGTGGAGCGTGTAGCCTACATGTGTTCCAGTTTTATTATCGAAGCCTTAGTACTGTTTTGACACCACAAAGTGCCTTTGTTTTAATAAGAAGTCTTTATCTTGACAGTAGGCCTATGGGTAAGAAATACATTTATATTTGGTTGAATAGCGATAACGGTGTATTATTTTCTGGTGTTTCCCGGTCAGTAGCCTATGGAAGGCTAATTATTGTCTTGGACCGGCTATTTATAATGAATTGAATCTCTATACAGTGAAATAAATTGTGATGGATGCAGTTAGGTTTGTGCTGGTTGACTTTGGCTGAAAACTTCACTGGAAATCTGTCAGCACCCCCAATTTAAAATATGTTCCCGCGGCTCTGGTTAAATTCCTGAAGTTTGCTGACGACACAATGGTCATCGGCCTTATCCGGGAGGGTGATGAGTCGACCTACAGATGGGAGGTGGATCAGCTGGCTCTCTGGTGCAGTCAGAACAACCTTGAGCTTAACACGCTTAAAATTGTGGAGATGATCGTGGACTTCAGGAGGTGCCCCCCCACTCTTGCCCCCATCACCATACTCAACAGCCCTGTGTCTGCTGTTGAATCCTTCAGTTTTCTGGGATCCACTATATCCCAGGACCTTAAGTTGGAGCCCAACACAGAACTATTTCAGAACTGTTCATAATGTTCATATTGTAATATAATCACATAATACTTTTTATCCCAGCATCCTTTGCACTATGTTCCACATTTAAATAATTTTTATTGAACTCCTCATTGCACTCATTCCTCTATATTGTTTCTGTTTAGAGTATGTATATGTTAGTGTGTATATATTGTTTGTTGTTTGCTATGTGTAAGCACATTGTAAGCAACTATGCTCCAAAGAAAAATTCCTCGTATGTGTCTTCATACCTGGCCAATAAAGCTGATTCTGATTCTGATTAATAAAATTATTAGAGAATGTACTGATAATAAAGGATTCTGCGGAAATCCTATTAAATCTTTAATTTGGATGCCATATATTTTAGCACAAGGTCGAGGGTGTGGTTAAAACAGTGAGTGGCCTTATGCACTCTGACTGAAACCAGCTGAATCTAGGAGTGAGTTGAAAGCAGTACTAAGGCTATCGTCAACGTCCACATAGATATTAAAATCATCTACAATAACTATTTTGTCTGATTTAAGGACTACACCTTATAAAAACTTCATGTAATGTTTTTCATGATGGATGTTGAAGATTAAGAACAAGGCTCTCAAACGAGTTCTAATTTAGTTTAGGTTTAGGATTAATTAACAAGCTTGCAGTTTCCCCCCAACGGCCTGAGCCTCTAGCAATTTGAGTATTATTGTGACTGTTAGGAGTGGCTTCATTTAGACTAACGTATTCTTCATGGCCCAGCCATGTTTCAGTTACACACAATAGATCAGTTTGATTATCTGATATCAGATGGTTTACCAGTACTGCTTTAGAGGACAGGGATATAATATTTAATAGTCTACAGCAGGGGCAGGCTGTGGCTCAGTGGTAGAGCGGTTGCCTGCCAATTGGAAGGTGGGCAGTTCAGTCCCATGTCGAAGTGTCCTTGGGTGAGACATTGCTGCGCATCGGAGTGTGATGTGTGTGCATGTTTATCTGATGAGCAAGGCAAGGCAGCTTTATTTATATAGCACATTTCAGCAACAGGGCAATTCAAAGTGCTTTACACAAAAACAGTTAAAAGAAAATAAAACCGATAAAACACAGAAGAAACAGTTTAAAAAATTAAAAATTAAAAAATATATATATATATATATATATATATATATATATATATATATATATATAAAAACAAATAAAACACAAGAATAAAAGTTACAGTGCAGTATAAAAGAAAGAAATGAACATAATTTAAAGAAAGGCAACATCGAAAAGAAAGGTCTTCAGCATTGATTTAAAAGAACTAAGAGTAGCAGCAGACCTGCAGGTTTCTGGGAGTTTGTTCCAGATGTGAGGAGCATAGAAACTGAACGCTGCTTCCCCCTGTTTAGTTCTGACTCTAGGAACAGACAGTAGACCTGTCCCAGATGACCTTAGAGGTCTGGGGGGGTCATAGTGTACTAGCAGATCAGAAATGTATTTTGGCCCTAAACCGTTTAGTGATTTATAAACTAGCAAAAGAACTTTGAAATCAATTCTTTGGGGCACAGGAAGCCAGTGTAAGGACTTCAGAACTGGAGTGATGTGATCCAGTCTCTTGGTCTTAGTGAGGACTCGAGCAGCAGCGTTCTGAATCAGCTGCAGCTGTCTGATTGATTTTTAGGGAGACCTGTAAAGACCCGTTACAGTAGTCAAGTCTACTGAAGATGAAAGCATGGACAAGTTTTTCCAAATCCTGTTGACACATAAGTCCTTTAACCCTTGATATATTCTTAAGGTGATAATAGGCTGACTTTGTAATTGTCTTTATATGGCTGTTAAAATTCAGGTCAGAGTCCATGATTACACCAAGATTTCTGGCTTTGTCTGTTGTTTTTAACATTGTTGTTTGAAGCTGAGCGCAAACTTTTAATCTTTCCTCTTTTGCTCCAAAAACAACCACCTCAGTTTTTCCCTCATTTAATTTCAGAAAGTTTTGGCACATCCAGCCGTTAATTTGTTCAATACACTTAGTCAGTTTTTGTATTGGACTATAGTCCCCTGGCGATAAGGTTATGTAAATTTGTGTGTCATCCGCATAACTATGGTAACTTATTTTGTTGTTTTCCACAATCTGAGCCAGTGGAAGCATGTAGATGTTAAACAGAAGAGGCCCCAAAATGGAGCCTTGGGGAACTCCACACGTCATATTTGTACGCTCAGATGTATAATTACCTATTGACACAAAGTAATCCCTATTCTGTAAGTAGGATTCAAACCAGTTTAGTACTGAGCCAGAAAGACCAACCCAGTTTTCCAATCGGTCTAGTAATATGTCGTGGTCGACCGTATCAAATGCAGCACTGAGATCAAGTAATACTAAGACTGAAATTTTGCCATTATCTGTGTTAAGGTGGATGTCATTAAAGACCTTAACGAGAGCCGTCTCAGTGCTGTGGTGTGGTCGGAAACCCGACTGAAAGGTATCAAAGCTGTTGTTCAGTGACAAGAAATAATTGAGTTGTTGAAAAACTGCTTTTTCAATGATTTTACTTAAGAACGGAAGGTTTGATATTGGCCTATAGTTGCTCATTAGGGATGTGTCTAGATTGTTCTTTTTTAAGAGTGGCTTGATTACTGCAGTTTTCAAGGCCTGTGGAAAGATTCTTGAAAGAAGAGATGTGTTCACAATCTGTAGAAGATCAGAAGACAAACAATTCAAGACATTTTTGAAAACACCCGTTGGTAGAATATCAAGGCAACAGGAGGAAGTTTTCAGATGTTGTATAATGTCCTCCAGGTTTTTATGGTTGATCGCATGAAACTCAGTCATATTGGAACTAGTTCTGCTTGAACACTGTGACAACACACATCCTGTACTTGATATGGAGGCACTAACTGTTTGTCTAATCTTTTGAATTTTTCTTTGAAGAAGGAGGCAAAGTCATTGCAGGCCTTGGTAGATAAAAGTTCAGATGCTACTGGTACTGGAGGGTTTGTTAACCTATCGACAGTAGCAAACAAAGCACGTGAATTATTATTGTTTCTAGAGATAATATCAGAGAAGAAGGACCGCCTTGCATTCCTCAGTTCCAAATTATAAATGCGAAGTCTCTCTTTATAGGTGTTATGATGGACCAGGAGATTTGTTTTTCGCCACCTTCGTTCAGCTTTTCGACACTCTCTTTTTTCTGTTCTCACCAGTGGGACATTTCTCCATGGAGACCTTTTCTTACAAGAGACAACTTTGACCTTAGTGGGAGCAATGGCATCAATAACATTTGTAATTTTACAGTTGAAATGATCTACAAGCTCAGTGACTGAGAGCCCAGGGGGGGCGGGTGCGGCGGAGAAAAGCTGAGTAAATTTTTCACTGGTGTTTTCAGTGATATACCGTTTTCTGATTATCTTTGTTTGGACACTTTTGGGCACAGAGATAGAGCCGTTAAAGAAAACACAGGAATGATCAGACAGAGCAACGTCAGTCACCACAACCTTGGAAATATTCAGACCCTTGGAGACAATCAAGTCCAGAGTGTGCCCCTTATTGTGCGTGGGCTCTGTCACATGCTGAGTCAGTCCATAGTTCTCAAAAACACAACACAGTTCTTTGGTCCCCCTGTCCTGGGGGTGTCAACATGAATGTTAAAATCACCCGCAATGATTACACAATCAAAGTTAATGCAGATTATAGACAGCAGTTCAGTGAAGTCATCAATAAAGGTTGCACAATATTTAGGTGGCCTATAGATATTTAGAAATATTGCTTGAGGGGACGATCTCAACTGTAGAACCACATATTCAAAAGAAGCAAAATTTCCATAACATATTTGCGTACAGTGGAATGAGTCATTAAACAAAATGGCAACTCCACCTCCTTTCTTATTCACTCTATTCTCGCTCATAAAACTGAAGTTAGGGAGCTGACTCGATGAGAACAGCAGCGCTGTTATTATGGTCTAACCAGGTCTCAGTTAAAAACATAAAATCTAGATTGTGATTAATAATAAAATCATTAATTAAAAAGGATTTTCCTGCCAAAGACCTGATGTTTAGTAAAGCTAGTGTTAGTGTGTTCTCATTTTTTGTAACAGGCTGTGGCTGACGAGGAATGGATGCTAAATTTGCTAAGTTTGCAGTTAAGTGCTTATTCACCATCATTTTTCTATTGCCTATCACAACATAAATTGAGGAAGAATTGAAAACACAGGGCCCGGGCTTGTCTTTGAAAAAGTCATGAGTGTCACTAGTCCTGGAGCCTAGGCCCGGCACATATCAGTTTTTGCTTGCTGGATTTTGCACACAAGCGTCCTTATCGGGCAGAGGTGCCTGGCGTTTTACTTTTGTCCGGGGTTGAGTCATGGGTGAAGGAAGGGGGGTAAATTTGGTTCCAACATCTACCAGCTGCTTCATCTGGTCAGTGAACTCCAACATGTGGGTAGGGAAAGAGGGGAAAGAGTGCGTGGAGATAGCGATGGCTCCTCAAGGGATTCGGGGCTGGTAGGGGGGTTTGAGGGGTGCTGGACGGGTGAAAAGGAGAGTTGGGGTTCCGTATCTCTGCTGTCTGGTCTCCCACGGTCAAATCTGTGCACAGGTGGGGGCTGTGGTGGATCACTGCCAAACTTTGTTTTATTTTCCTCTTGTTTAGATTGGTCTGGTCTTGTGTCCTTGACGGGGGGAGCAGTGTAGCGCAGAGAGTAAAGTAGGTTAGAGGTGAACAGCTTTACTCCCGGCCTGTTAAGGAAAAGTCCATCTGCTTTAAAAAGATGTAAGCGCTCCCAGAAAATGTTAAAATTGTCAATGAACTGCAGAGAATGGACAATACATTGAGTTGACAGCCATTTGTTTAGTGCCAACAGTCGGCTGAATCTCTCAGCTCCTCTTCTCACTGGCGGTATAGGCCCACTGATAAACACGTCTGCGTTTAAGGAGCTGACTTGGTTTAGCAGTTCCATAAAGTCCAGTTTCTGCAATTCAGACTGTTGCTTTACAACATCATGTGACCCTATATGTAGTATAATGTTCTTCACAGTTGGGTGTTCTGCCATGATATCTGGGATTCTTTGGGTCAAGTCAGACACTGTGTCTTTGGGAAAACAGAGTATTTTGGTGTTTTTACTGTTTTTTAAATCTTTTACAGCAGAGTCACCCACAATCAGGGTTTGAGGCCCAGTTGTTAGCTTTTTACTTTTTGAATTGCTCTTGGTCCTTACCCTGCTGTGTGGCGATGAGTTGCAATCCCGGTCATCAGATGGCTGTCCATCGTCCAGCAGCAGAGGAGCATATCTGTTATCTTGTTGCAAACAAAGTTGTTGGGGAGGCATTTTGTTGCTTATTTTCCCTTTTGCAGCTGTCCACGGCTGTGTCCGACTAGGTACAGGGGTTGAAGAGGCGCTCTGCTGGGATGATAATGCAGGCCAGCCGGTCGTATCACAAATCTCAGGGCGCTGTGCCCTGCCCGTTAGTCGTCCTCCCATTTCCCAGGAAAATGATTTACTCTTAGGCTTCGCACCAGCCGAGTTCCAGGGAGGACTACCACTTGTTGATTTATTACCCGTTCCACTGCCCTCCTGTTTCTTTGTAGTCTTCTTGGTGCTAATTAGCCGTGTGTTAGCATGCTTTTGTCCATTGTTTTGGGTCCATGGTAAAGTGGTGTCATTTCCACAAGATCTGTTCACTTCCACGTTCACTTCTAATAGGTGAACCTTGGTTTCCAGAAGTGCAATCTTCTGAAGGAGTTTGTAGTAGTCATCCACGGAAAAAGGAGGCATCTTGCTGCTAATTAGCTTTAGCTGCAGTCACTGTAGGACAGGCTTGAGCTATTGGTAGGCCACGCTCAGGCAGAAAAATGTTAAAATATGGCAATAGCCTACTATGGCTACCAAAAATGTATAGTCCAATGATTTATAAATATCCAAGAGCCGTTGCTCATAGTTTCTCTCAGAGGAAAAGCAAGATTATCAGCAAAAATATGCAAGCAGAGGCAGGAGCAAGCAGCAAAGCGTCTGCACTGTAAGAAGCAGGAAGCACCAAAAAAAAAAAAAGGTGCAGGTGGCACCTTGTACGGCAGCCTCAGCCACAGTGTGTGAATGTATCCTGTATGATGCAAAAGGGCTTTGAGTAGTTCTGAAAACTAGAAAAATGCTATATAAATGCAGCACATTTACATCTAATTTTCCTATTCTGTTCTATCATTGCAGTGGTAGTTTTAATTCCAAGTAGGTTGTTAAGTGTTTTGTTTCACTTTGATTAACCAATCTGAGTTTGTTACCATTTGTGTAGTACTGGAACCCAGAAGCAGACCCGGACAAGGTAAGTTGGAATAGCAAGGTGAGTATTTATTTGTAGTATAAATATGGAAGTGGGTAAGTCCCTATTCTGGCAGCGGGTGAAATAGGAAGGCTGGAGTGTTTGCGCCGGTCCCAGAATGCAACCGTGAAGTTGTCGGCCAGGCAGGCGTGCATTTCTATCCAGGTGATTAACTGTAGACAGAGGAACAGGAGGCAGGTTGGCAACAGGCAGAAAGACTTTTAAAAACTAGATGCAAGATACAAGAGCTCAACATACTGGTTAGGCTAACGGTCCGCAGGGAACGGAGGTCTGGTCACGGCTTTTATGGAGCAGAGAAGATCATCAGGACCGGGGGGGCACATCGCAGGTAACAGCAGGTGTGTGGAGTAGGAGAAGCAGCAGGGATGTGTTCAGGAAACTCAGGACAAACAGACTTCAGGTTAGAGCGAAAGGAAAACTGGCTCAAGATGCTGGAGCCATGCCAGAAGTGGCTCAGGCATTTCATTAGACCAAAACTACGTCATACAATCTACAACTACAATCATAGGATTTATGGATTACTGCTATAACAAAAAGTAAACTGATAACTGATCTTTACCAAATATTGCAGACCTCACTCCTACCAGATAGACCTCCAGTGGCATGAGGGAACCCATGATGACTTTCGTCTGGCAGGAGTTGCAGGGGGGGGCGGTGGTCCAGTCAGTTGGACTGTCCTGTCCCTGTCTCCAGGTGCAAGTTTGTCTCTCCCAGCCACTGTACCCCCCGAGTTAACCCAGGTGGCTTTGGGGTTGCCTTCTTCCTCCTTCCCAGCCGTTGTGGTGGTTCTCACACCACCATCCTCCGCCTGCGCCCCCATTGGGGTCTTCACTATTTACCCATAGCTGGGGCTATTTACCCATAGCTGGGACAGTGGTTGACGGGTATCAGGCGTTTCTACTCACCGATGGGCCTGCATGCCACGTCTCTGGGGCCCACTGCTGCTCCGAGATCCTGTACAACTTAGCCTGGAACCACAAGGGACCAGTTCCCGTGTGTGCCACGGGGAGGCGTGTACGAGGTCTTGGCAGTGGAGAGGCTATGTACCGGCAGAGGAGGCCACACACACTTGGCTCCTCTTTCTACCCCTGAAAACAAAGGGCTGTCCGGTGGCAGTAGCTGGAAGCAGCATGTAGCATGTAGCATGTAGCACGCAGCATGCAGTGTCTGACTACAAGCTCTACTACTCCAACACTACTGCACTGACGCATCACACACCCTGCGTGCAAACACACACACACACACACACACACGCACACACACACACGCACACACACACGCACAGACACACACACACACGCACACGCACACGCACACGCACACACATACACACACATACACACACACACACACACACACACACACACACACACACACACACACACACAAACAACACAAGAGGGACACGCACACATACACAGACAGACACACACACAGACAGGCACAAACAGATACGAACAGACACACACACACATGCACAAAGACACACACACACACACACACACTCACTCACACACACACACACACACACACACACACACACACACACATACAAAAACAGAGATACACACACAAAGACAGCCCCCCCCCCACACACACACACACAGGCATGAACACACAAACACACACACACGCACGCACACATACATACACACACGCACACACACACACACACACACACACACACACACACACACACACAGACAGACACACACACACACACACACACAAACAACACGAGACAGACACGCACACATACACAGACAGACACACACACACAGGCACAAAGACACACACACACACACACACTCACTCTCACACACACACACACACACACATACACACACACACACACACACACACACAGACAGACACACACACAAACAACACGAGACAGACACGCACACATTCACAGACAGACTCGCACACATTCACAGACAGATACACACACAGGCACAAACAGATACGAACAGACACACAGACACACACACACAATCACAAAGACACACACACACACACACACACTCACTCTCACACACACACACACACACACACAAACACACACACAAACAAACACAGAGACACACACAAACACACAACAACAAGTACAAATACACCTTTCCTCACCCAGGCAGAAGCCTCCTATACCACTTCTTCTTCTTCTTCTGTTTTTTCATCACCTGGCTCTGCAGATCTTCCAGCTGGGATCTCATGGAGCTTTCTGTCCTCTCCCACTCCTGCTCCTTCTCCTGCTGAGTCTTCTTCAGGCTTTCTGTGGCCTGAAGGAGGCCACATCTGTCCTCCTTCCACTTGTTGAGATGACTCTCCAGCTGCTGCTCAAACCTTTTCTCAAGATCATCCATGAGTTTCTTGTTTTTCTGGTCCTGCATCTCCAGCTGCTCTCTGTGGGAAGCCTGGGATCTTTCCAGTATCGTCTTTCCCTCCTCCTGTTCTCGGAGAGTTTCCTCCATCCTGCTCAATTTATGCTTCAGCTCCTGAGCTTGAGCCCTCTCCATCTCCAGACAGCTCTCCAACTCTAACTCCACATTGGTCTGACTTACCTTGAGCATCTGTCTCTCCTTACAAAGCTCCAGCTTCTGAGACTCCACTTCCTTTTTCAGGGCCTCCTTCTCTCCCTTCATCTGCTCCAATTCCACTTTCAGGTCTTCGGAAATGAAGTACTGAAGGTCCAGGTCTTTTAGGGCTTTTCGCAGCCTGTTGGTGATTTTTCCCATCTGGGATTTCAGATGCTCTGTCTCCCTGGATGGGGAGTTGACACGTTGAGCCAAAGCCTGATCCAGCTGGGCTCTGTGGGAAACCTGGGATCTTTCCAGTGTCTCCTTTGCCTTCTCTTCCTGTTTTTGGAGAGCTTCCTCCATCTTGCTAAATTTATCCTGCAGCTCCTGAGTGTGAACCCTCTCAATATTCAAATAACTCTCCAACTCCACGTTGGTCTTACCTACCTTGAGCGCCTGTCTCTCCTTATGAAGCTCCATCTTTTGAGCCTCCACTTCCTTTTTCAGGAACTCCTTCTCTCCCTTCATCTGCTCCAATTTGATGTTCAGGTCTTGAGCAATGAAGGTCTGCAGGTCCAGATCTTTTAGGGCTTTTCGCAGCCTGTTGCTGGTTTTGACCATCTGGGATTTCAGATGCTCTGTTTCCCTGGGTGGGGAGGGGACACGTTGAGCCAAAGCCTCATCCAGCTGGGCTCTATGGGTAGCCGGGATCTTTCCATTCTCTCCTTTGCCTCCTCCTCCTGTTTTTGGAGAGCTTCCTCCATCTTGCTCAATTTGTCCTTCAGCTCCTGAGCTTGAGCCCTCTCCATCTCCAGACAGCTCTCCAACTCTAACTCCATGTTTGTCTTACTTACCTTAAACATCTCTCTCTCCTTACCAAGATCCATCATCTGAGTCTCCACTTCCTTTTTCAGGGCCTCCTTCTCTCCCTTCATCTGCTCCAATTCCACTTTCAGGTCTTGAGTAATGAAGGTCTGAAGGTCCAGATCTTTTTGGGTTTTTCGGAGCCTGTTGGTGGTATTGACCAGCTGGGATTTCAGATGCTCAGTTTCCCTGGGTGGGGAGGGGACACGTTGAGCCAGCTGAACTTTCAAGTCACACATATCCCTCTGCATCAGCTCTTTCTCATGGCTCCAACTGCTGCCCTCTCTCTGTTGTTGGAGCTGATCCAGGAGATCGGCCAGCAGGTCCTCTCGGATGATCAAGTGAACTCTCCCCTCAGACTCACATTGGGTGAGCGTCGCCTCGCTGTCCTTCAGCTCACACCGTACTTGTTCTTCAAGGTGACTGAGGTAGAAATTAATTTGCGGTTCAGTCTCTCCAGAGTTGAATTCCATGTTTTCCAGTGTTCCTTCTCCTGTTGCAATGTGCACCTTTGGATTGTCACAGTCAAACTGTCTCTCACACAAACTGCTGTCTGAGTGAATTTGTGTCAGAACTCAAGTTGGGTTCCAGTAGTCATAGTGTGTCGTTATGGCAACAACAACATGTATTCTTATGTTTTCAATACAGATGGTCATTGAGTCAAGCTGGGATTCTATTGTTGCTATGGGACACCAGTTTGTTTATGTTTGAATATACAATATGAATGTAATGATTTCTGATGTTTCCTGAAATATGGCAAAGAAAGAGCACTTTATGAAATATGGAAGGGAAAAAGATGGATGTCTTTGCACAAGAGCGGCACACATAGGTATGCGCCAGTTGGGACGCCATTTTCTCTTATGCGCTCAGCAACTACCTATTATTTAAGATGTGCGTTTACCATAATAATTATAAAAGACATTGTGTGCACGTCCCACCTTCTGGCAGGTGCAGGACAAATGAAAAGTAAAGTAAAAAAATGCAACACTGCTTTATGCTCCCATAATTTAATACAAAAGGCAGCGTTTCGACCCTGCTGGGTCTTTTTCCAGGACTTAACCAGAGAATTTGAACGACGACAACTTCTCAGTTCACCCCACCCCCCTTTCTGCTGGCCTCCTAAGCCCCTTCCTCCACATGGGAGAATGAATGTGTGTGCATGAGCAGTGATTGACACCCAGTTAGACCCAATAGACGCAATATATTACAACTGACAATTTGTATAGTTGAAAATAAAAATGTATTCATTTTGACATACAAATGAATGTTACCAACATTTTAGTCGATCACGCCGCTTCTGTCATCTCGCTTCTGTCATCTTGCGTTCTGTGTCGGAGGAAGATTTCAATTTTATTTATAGTATCAATTCATAACAAGAGTTATCTTGAGACACTTTACAGATAGAGTAGGTCTAGACCACTCTATAATTTACAATAATTTCCTTTTAGGAAGAAACCTGGGACAGACCCAGGCTCTTGGTAGGCGGAGTCTGACGGGGCCGCTTGGGGGTGTGATGAAGAACAGTCACAGTAAAAGATAATGGAACAGTGACTAGAAATATTAGTTTGTAGTAGTTCATGGCATAGCAGGGCACAGCAGAGTGTAGCAGGATGTAACAGGGCATCACAGCAGGACCACGGCGACAGCTGCAAACGTGATCCTGGAGCGTCCCTGATCCAAGGAAACATGCTGGGGGGAAAGAACATTATAACTCTGGGGAATGACTCCCCAGAGCTAGGTTAGTAACAGGAATTTCTGGGACATGGGTGCACACAAATGGAGAGAGACGGGAGAGAGGAGGTCAGTGTGTCAAAGGAAGTCCCCCAGCAGTCTAGAACGATTACAGCATAACTAAGAGAGACAGGGTAAAGAGAGGAGCCTGGTGGGGCTGGAACTCTCTGGGTCGGGCTGTACTGCCCTGCCTCCCTCTAGTTTTATTATGTAACACTGCCATGGCATAGTATGACAAAAAAGTGATGAAATACCCATTGCAAACTATGTTGAAATAGCCATAGTATAGAATGTCAAAAGTACCAACAAATAGTATGGCATGTCAAAGATGAAAAAGCCATAATGTCGAAAAAAGTAATAGTATAGAATGTCGAAAAAAGAGAAGAAAAGGAAAAAATTGTCTTCTG
Organism: Percina caprodes; assembly: GCA_013375575.1. Taxonomy (NCBI): domain Eukaryota; kingdom Metazoa; phylum Chordata; class Actinopteri; order Perciformes; family Percidae; genus Percina; species Percina caprodes. The sequence continues at coordinate 680,850 of JABXJD010000203.1, read as the reverse complement.
TCTGAAGCAGAGTGCTTTCTGCTTGAGGTAACAAGGACTTGAAGGTTCAGATTGTATTGTTCAGTTCAATTAGACAGTGCTGAATGTTCCAGAGGTTATCGGGAGCCATATATAGTCAAATGTGTGTTCCTTCAGTCCATCTCAACCACACTATAGATCTTGGTAACAAACCAAAGATTGAACCAGGGAATAAGAAAAAGAAAAGAGCTGTGATCATGGTGCTGGCCAGGCCAGTATGGCCAGTAAGTAATGAAAGGCATAGATCAAGAAATAGACAGTATAGTATATCAGGAAAAGTGATAATGAAGCCATAGTATTACATGTTGAAAACGTTTTTTTAAAAGTAATAGTATGTCGAAAAAAGCCGTAGTATAGTACATGTTGAAAAAAGTGAGGAAAAAGTAATAGTATTGGATGTCAAAAATGTCATAATGTATCTCCGTGTAGATTCTTTCAGGGAGACCTAACTGTTACGGTGCAGCTGCACCGTGGAAGACAGGGAGAGGCTGCAGAGGGTTGTAAGGTCAGCACAAAAGATCATTGGCTGCCCTCTCCCCTCCCTAATGGACATCTACACCTCACGCAGCCTCATTAGAGCAGAGAACATCATCAAGGACAGCTCCCACCCCGGCTCTGATCTGTTTGACCTGTTGCCCTCAGGTAGGCGCTACAGGTGCATCAGAGCACAGACTAACAGACTCAAGAACAGTTTCTTCCCAAAGGCCATAACCACCCTGAACTCACATATGCACTGTCTCCACTCCACAGCCTACCCCCGGCCCCCGGACTCTCCTCTTCCCTCCGACTGTGCAATACTGTAATACTGTAATACTGTTATAATATACCTCAAAGGACACTAGAATCTGTACAATTTCATACAGTGCAATATTTAAGATATTAACCATTCCATTTCATTACTGTGCAATATTTATTTATTATTTAGTACTTAACCATTTCATTACTGTGCAATATTTATTTATTTGTTAATACTTATCTACTTTCACACAATGTGTATTCAAAGCTATTTCATATATGTATTCAGTTGCTCTCCGGACTCAGGACTGTGCACCAGCCCCCCCCACCACTTCTTTCTCTGCACCACCTACACTTTATATTTTCGACTTTTTCATACTTTTGACTTTATATTTTTGATATTTTATATTGTAATCTTTATGTTATTGTTATTTGTCAACACTGAAAAGGGATTGCTCCAATTTCATTGCACAGGCATTGTGTACTTGTGTATAATGACAATAAAGGCATTCTATTCTATTCTATTCTATTCTATTCTATTCTATTAATCGATGCTCTCCTAAATTAATTCAGCTGTTATCCGAATAACTGTATATTTTCTCATGCTGTGTATTACTGTCGCATATCTGCAGCTAGTCTCTCCTTATGAAATGTATCTCAGTGTAAATCCTTTCAGGGAGACCTCACTCTTCATCAACGCTTTACCTAACTCCAATCAGCTGTTGGAGGCGTTCCCCTTCCTGCTAAACCAATCGGTTCAGCTTCTTCTGCTGAAAGGACAGATCAACTTTTAGCACTTGGTATTTAGAGGTTTTAATTTATTGGGGTTGACTTAGTTTCTGCTGTAGTTTGATAGGTAATAGTAGTGGATTCAAACTATTTTATAAATATTAAACTGAAACAAAAAAATGGATCTACTCTAGCAGTCACCACCTTCACAGGTGAAAGTAGTTTTTGTAATTTCACATAAAGGGTCTTTTAAGAGCTGGAACTGGTCCACCAGAAGTCCACCCACAAGCACAATGTGAGTCCTGTAAGAGATGTCGTGGTGTTACTGTTAGGTCTGCTGCTCCTAGGTAGCTTCTCTGTCTCTCCTCCCTTCCTCCCTCCCTCTCTCCCTCTCTCTCTCCCTCTCTGTCCTAACTGCAGGAGTGGAGTCTGATGTGTGGGAGTCAGGATTCCAACTCCATCTCACAAATGTAGCTCTAGAAAGACCTTTTATTGCACATTGAAATGGGCATTAACTTAAAAAATTACATACACCACAAACACTGTCAATATTTCTAAGATTATTTTAAAAATTTAATTAAATAATGTAGTTCACCTTTTACATACCAGTGTAAATTCCACACATACAACACTGCTGTGGGTTAAGGTAAAGGCAAACTTAACTGTCACAAGACATGTTAAGACATTTCATTCATTATGTAGGTGAATACGCATGAATCAACAACAGTCTATTGTCCTTTAGTGTAACTCTAACTTAGTCAAATGAGCTTATTTCTGCTAACATTAGCTCTTAACAGCATGTCAAGGCTAAATGCCAAAATAGTTCATTCAATCTTTTTCTAAGATTTAAAGCGTTCACAAAAATTTGAATATATTAACTAAAGTGACTAAAGTGAAAGGGACTAAAGGTCCTCTGGTATATTAAGGACTAAAGTTAACATAAAGGTCCTCTGGTAAATGAAATGCTGTTGGAATATCTTCCTTAAATTTAGCTATAGCACTGTCAGATAGGCATCTAGTGTAGAAGAATTTATTTGAAAATCTTTTTTTTTTTTTAAAACCCTGAAAATCTGTGCAGACCAGCTGGCCCCCATCAACTCAGATCTTCAACAGATCTCTGGAGCTATCTGAAGTTCCCTCCTGCTTCAAACGCTCCACAATCATCCCAGTCCCCAAAAAACTTTCCATCTCTGGACTAAATGACTACAGGCCTGTCGCCCTGACATCTGTAGTCAGGAAGTCCTTTGAAAGACTGGTGTTGGCCCACCTGAAGGACATCACAGTCCCCTTGCTGGACCCCCTGCAGTTTGCCTACAGGGCTAACCGGTCTGTGGATGATGCAGTCAGCTTGGGACTGCATTACATCCTGCAACACCTCGACTCTCCAGGGGCTTATGCAAGGATCCTGTTCGTGGACTTCAGCTCAGTGTTCAACACCATCATCCCGGACATCCTCAGCACAATACTCTCCCAGCTCACTGTGCCAGCCTCCACCTGTCAGTGGGTCACAAAATTCCTGACTGACAGGAGTCAGCAGGTGAGGATGGGGAACATGACATCCAGAATATGGACTTTCAGCACTGGCGCCCCCCAGGGGTGTGTGCTCTCCCCACTGCTTTTCTCCCTCTACACCAACGACTGCACCTCAGAAGACCCATCTGTTAAACAGTGGTGCAATTGGTCAGCGCGCGGTACTTATAAAACAGTAACCTGCAGGTTGAGGTTGGTAGTTCGGGCCTCACCTGGAGCAAGGAGGTTTTAGCTGCAGCAGGTGAAGTGAACACATACCCTGACACAATTCTGTCATTCATAAAAAAATAAATAAAAAAACATTCTGAAATTTGAAGTAACGCTTTATGTGTAAAATTGTCTGTGCATAATCTCATAAGCTTCAGGTTTTCTAGTACAGTTCATTCTTGGAGATCTTATTAGGCCAAAAGATCTGGCATCTACGTCAGAGGTATCCATTGTGGAACACTTCCTTTCTCCTCATGTCTGTTTGGACAACTCACTAGCTGAAGTGGGATGGTATTAATCTTTACTAACAAACATGTTGTTGTCATCTTCTTCAGAGATGCTAGGGACTGTATACAAATTTCTCACGGGAGGGTGATCTGAAATTTCTGAGATAGCATGGGAGGGTCTTTAAGCAACCTCTTTACTCAGGCTGTAACTCCTCAACTCATCCTTCATACTCCACTAATACAGTAATCTGTCAGATTTTTCCTGAACTATGTATTTTTCCTGTAGGTTATCTATGCTCCAGTGGCGCAATTGGTCAGCGCGCGGTACTTATAAGACAGTAACCTGCAGAGTGATGCCGAGGTTGTGAGTTCGAGCCTCACCTGGAGCAGTTGAGTTTTAATATGTAGGGGATGACTTGAAGGTTCTCTATTCACAAACTAATCAAGCTGCTCTTTGAATACCTAAACTGCTAACTAAGTTAACTAAAACTACTACTACCTTCATGCTGCAGCGTCTTTGATTATAAAAAGGTGTGCATCTTGTTCACAAAAGTTGTGATCAAAGGCTCACCTTCATTTATTGATTTATGAGAACATTAATCACAATGTTTGAAATGTGCTAGTTTTAGCCAGCTGGCTCATTTTTAACGGCGCTCCTTTGGCGAGATGTTTTAAAGCCAGTGATCACAAGACTCAACTGAAAAAATCAAAATCAATCCAAATTACAAGTGGTCAAATTATAAACTAGTAAACCGTGATCATCACATTACTTAGTTGGATGATTAGATTACTTTGACAATGGAAAACAACATGAACCTGCTGCATGCATGTTGACTTCTATTTGAAGGTATTTAGATTTTCACTTGGCAGTGTCACATGATATCTCTTCAACGGCTGAACCTACAAGATACAAGTTCACTCCACTAATACAGTAATCTGTCAGATTTTTCAGGGTCTGGATATCGCATGATATAGTGGCGCCATCGGTCAGCGCGTGGTACTTATAGGACAGTAACTTGCCGAGTGATGCCGAGGTTGGGAGCTCGAGCCTCACCTGGAGCAGGAAGGCTTTACCTGCAGCAGGTGAAGTCAACACACACACTCGCACAGATCTGTCACTCATAAAAAAATAAAAGAAACACTCTGAATGTTGAGTTGTGTAAAATTGTTTATGTGTAATCGCCCTGGTCATAAGCTTCCCATTTTCTGGTATAGTTCATTATTGGAGATCTTATTATGTCAAAAGATCCTGCATATTTGTCAGAGGCATCCATTATGGAACACTTCCATTCTCCTCATGTCTGTTTGGACAACTCACTAGCTGGAGTGGGATGGTATTAATCTTTACTAACAAACATGTTCTTGTCATCTTCTTCAGAGATGCTAGGGACTGTATACAAATTTCTCAAGGGAGGGTGATCTGAAATTTCTGAGATAGCATGGGAGGGTCTTTAAGCAACCTCTTTACTCAGGCTGTAACTCCTCAACTCATCCTTCATACTCCACTAATACAGTAATCTGTCAGATTTTTCCGGAACTGAAATTCACACACTGTAGGCTCCAGTGGCACAATTGGTCAGCGCGCGGTACTTATAAGACAGTAACCTGCAGAGTGATGCCGAGGTTGTGAGTTCAAGCCTCACCTGGAGCAGGGTAGTTTTATCTGCAGCAGGTGATGTAAACACATACCACAAATCTGTTATTCATATAAAAGCACTCTGAAAGTTAAAGTAACACTTTATGTGTAAAATTGTCTGTGCATAATCTCCCTGTTTATAGGCGTCCTGTTTTCTAGTACAGGAGTTCTTTAAGAGGGTCTTTAAGCAACCTCTTTACTCAGGCTGTAACTCCTCAACTCATCTTTCATACTCCACCAATACAGTAATCTGTCAGATTTTTTAGGAACTGAATACTGCACAACGTAGGCTCCAGTGGCGCAATCGGTCAGCGCGCGGTACTTATAAGACAGTAACCTGCAGAGTGATGCGGAGGTTTTGAGTTCGAGCCTCACCTGGAGCAGAAAGTTTTACCTTTAAAAAAATTCTGAAAGGTGAAGTAACCCTTTATGTGTAAAATTGTCAGTGCATAATCTCCCTGTTCATAGGCTTCCTGTTTTCTAGTACAGTTCATTGTTGGAGATTTTATTAAGCCAAAAGATCTGGCATATACGTCAGAGGCATCCATTATGGAACACTTCCATTCTCCTCATGTCTGTTTGGACAACTCACTAGCTGGAGTGGGATGGTATTAATCTTTACTAACAAACATGTTGTTGTCATCTTCTTCAGAGATGTTAGGGACTGTATACAAATTTCTCACGGGAGGGTGATCTGAAATTCCTGAGATAGCATGGGAGGGTCTTTAAGCAACCTCTTTACTCAGGCTGTAACTCCTCAACTCATCCTTCATACTCCACTAATATAGTAATTTGTCATATTTTTCCTGAACTATGTATTTTTCCTGTAGGTTATCTATGCTCCAGTGGCGCAATCGGTCAGCGCGCGGTACTTATAAGACAGTAACCTGCAGAGTGATGCCGAGGTTGTGAGTTCGAGCCTCACCTGGAGCAGCTGAGTTTTAATATGTAGGGGATGACTTGAAGGTTCTCTGTTCACAAACAAATCAAGCTACTCTTTGAACACCTAAACTGCTACCTAAGTTAACTTAAACTATTACATTCTTTGTCCTTCATGCTGCAGCGTCTTTGATTATAAAAAGGTGTGCATCTTGTTCACAAAGTTGTGATCAAAGGCTCACCTTCATTTATTGATTTATGAGAACATTAATCACAATGCCTGAAATGTGCTAGTTTTAGCCAGCTGGCTCATTTTTAACGGCGCTCCTTTGGCGAGATGTTTTAAAGCCAGTGATCACAAGACTCAACTGAAAAAAATCAAAATCAATCCAAATTACAAGTGGTCAAATTATAAACTAGTAAACCGTGATCATCACATTACTTAGTTGGATGATTAGATTACTTTGACAATGGAAAACAACATGAACCTGCTGCATGCATGTTGACTTCTATTTGAAGGTATTTAGATTTTCACTTGGCAGTGTCACATGATATCTCTTCAACGGCTGAACCTACAAGATACAAGTTCACTCCACTAATACAGTAATCTGTCAGATTTTTCAGGGTCTGGATATCGCATGATATAGTGGCGCCATCGGTCTGCGCGTGGTACTTATAGGACAGTAACTTGCCGAGTGATGCCGAGGTTGGGAGCTCTAACCTCACCTGGAGCAGGAAGGCTTTACCTGCAGCAGGTGAAGTCAACACACACACTCGCACAGATCTGTCACTCATAAAAAAATAAAAGAAACACTCTGAATGTTGAGTTGTGTAAAATTGTTTATGTGTAATCCCCCTGGTCATAAGCTTCCCATTTTCTGGTATAGTTCATTATTGGAGATCTTATTATGTCAAAAGATCCTGCATATTTGTCAGAGGCATCCATTATGGAACACTTCCATTCTCCTCATGTCTGTTTGGACAACTCACTAGCTGGAGTGGGATGGTATTAATCTTTACTAACAAACATGTTCTTGTCATCTTCTTCAGAGATGCTAGGGACTGTATACAAATTTCTCAAGGGAGGGTGATCTGAAATTTCTGAGATAGCATGGGAGGGTCTTTAAGCAACCTCTTTACTCAGGCTGTAACTCCTCAACTCATCCTTCATACTCCACTAATACAGTAATCTGTCAGATTTTTCAGGAACTGAATACTGCACAATGTAGGCTCCAGTGGCGCAATCGGTCAGCGCGCGGTACTTATAAGACAGTAACCTGCAGAGTGATGCCGAGGTTGTGAGTTCAAGCCTCACCTGGAGCAGGATAGTTTTATCTGCAGCAGGTGAAGTAAACACATACCACAAATCTGTTATTCATATAAAAGCACTCTGAAAGTTAAAGTAACCCTTTATGTGTAAAATTGTCTGTGCATAATCTCCCTGTTTATAGGCGTCCTGTTTTCTAGTACAGGAGTTCTTTAAGAGGGTCTTTAAGCAACCTCTTTACTCAGGCTGTAACTCCTCAACTCATCTTTCATACTCCACCAATACAGTAATCTGTCAGATTTTTTAGGAACTGAATACTGCACAACGTAGGCTCCAGTGGCGCAATTGGTCAGCGCGCGGTACTTATAAGACAGTAACCTGCAGAGTGATGCTGAGGTTGTGAGTTCGAGCCTCACCTGGAGCAGAAAGTTTTACCTTTAAAAAAATTCTGAAAGGTGAAGTAACCCTTTATGTGTAAAATTGTCAGTGCATAATCTCCCTGTTCATAGGCTTCCTGTTTTCTAGTACAGTTCATTGTTGGAGATTTTATTAAGCCAAAAGATCTGGCATATACGTCAGAGGTATCCATTATGGAACACTTCCATTCTCCTCATGTCTGTTTGGACAACTCACTAGCTGGAGTGGGATGGTATTAATCTTTACTAACAAACATGTTGTTGTCATCTTCTTCAGAGATGTTAGGGACTGTATACAAATTTCTCACGGGAGGGTGATCTGAAATTTCTGAGATAGCATGGGAGGGTCTTTAAGCAACCTCTTTACTCAGGCTGTAACTCCTCAACTCATCCTTCATACTCCACTAATACAGTAATCTGTCAGATTTTTCCTGAACTATGTATTTTTCCTATAGGTTATCTATGCTCCAGTGGCGCAATCGGTCAGCGCGCGGTACTTATAAGACAGTAACCTGCAGAGTGATGCCGAGGTTGTGAGTTGGAGCCTCACCTGGAGCAGCTGAGTTTTAATATGTAGGGGATGACTTGAAGGTTCTCTATTCACAAACTAATCAAGCTGCTCTTTGAATACCTAAACTGCTAACTAAGTTAACTAAAACTACTACTACCTTCATGCTGCAGCGTCTTTGATTATAAAAAGGTGTGCATCTTGTTCACAAAAGTTGTGATCAAAGGCTCACCTTCATTTATTGATTTATGAGAACATTAATCACAATGTCTGAAATGTGCTAGTTTTAGCCAGCTGGCTCATTTTTAACGGCGCTCCTTTGGCGAGATGTTTTAAAGCCAGTGATCACAAGACTCAACTGAAAAAATCAAAATCAATCCAAATTACAAGTGGTCAAATTATAAACTAGTAAACCGTGATCATCACATTACTTAGTTGGATGATTAGATTACTTTGACAATGGAAAACAACATGAACCTGCTGCATGCATGTTGACTTCTATTTGAAGGTATTTAGATTTTCACTTGGCAGTGTCACATGATATCTCTTCAACGGCTGAACCTACAAGAAACAAGTTCACTCCACTAATACAGTAATCTGTTAGATTTTTCCGGAACTGAATATCGCATGATATAGTGGCGCCATCGGTCTGCGCGTGGTACTTATAGGACAGTAACTTGCAGAGTGATGCCGAGGTTGGGAGCTCGAGCCTCACCTGGAGCAGGAAGGCTTTACCTGCAGCAGGTGAAGTCAACACACACACTCACACAGATCTGTCACTCATAAAAAAATAAAAGAAACACTCTGAATGTTGAGTTGTGTAAAATTGTTTATGTGTAATCCCCCTGGTCATAAGCTTCCCATTTTCTGGTATAGTTCATTATTGGAGATCTTATTATGTCAAAAGATCCTGCATATTTGTCAGAGGCATCCATTATGGAACACTTCCATTCTCCTCATGTCTGTTTGGACAACTCACTAGCTGGAGTGGGATGGTATTAATCTTTACTAACAAACATGTTGTTGTCATCTTCTTCAGAGATGCTAGGGACTGTATACAAATTACTCAAGGGAGGATGATCTGAAATTTCTGAGATAGCATGGGAGGGTCTTTAAGCAACCTCTTTACTCAGGCTGTAACTCCTCAACTCATCCTTCATACTCCACTAATACAGTAATCTTTCAGGTTTTTCCGGAACTGAATTTCTCACACTGTAGGCTCCAGTGGCACAATTGGTCAGCGCGCAGTACTTATAAGACAGTAACCTGCAGAGTGAAGCCGAGGTTGTGAGTTCGAGCCTCACCTGGAGCAGGAAAGTTTTACCTGCAGCAGGTGAAGTCAACACATACACTTATACAAATCTGTCTTTCAAAAAAATTAAAAAACGTTTTTAAAGTTCATGTAACCCTTTATGTGTAAAATTGTCTGTGCATAATCTCCCTGTTCATAGGCTTCCTGTTTTCTAGTACAGTTCATTGTTGGAGATCTTATTAAGCCAAAAGATCTGGCATATACGTCAGAGGTATCCATTATGGAACACTTCCATTCTCCTCATGTCTGTTTGGACAACTCACTAGCTGGAGTGGGATGGTATTAATCTTTACTAACATGTTGTTGTCATCTTCTTCAGAGATGCTAGGGACTGTATACAAATTACTCAAGGGAGGGTGATCTGAAATTTCTGAGATAGCATGGGAGGGTCTTTAAGCAACTTCTTTACTCAGGCCGTAACTCCTCAACTCATCCTTCATACTCCACTAATACAGTAATCTGTCAGATTTTTTCTGAACTGAATTTCTCATACTGTAGGCTCCAGTGGCGCAATCGGTCAGCGCGCGGTACTTATAAGACAGTAACCTGCAGAGTGATGCTGAGGTTGTGAGTTCGAGCCTCACCTGGAGCAGGGTGGTTTTACCTGCAGCAGGTGAAGTTAATACATGCACTCACAAATCTGTCATTCATATAAAACCACTCTGAAAGTTGAAGTAACCCTTTATGTGTGAAATTGTCTGTGCATAATCTCCCTTTTTATAGGCTTTCTGTTTTCTAGTACAGGAGTTCTTTAAGAGGGTCTTTAAGCAACTTCTTTACTCAGGCTGTAACTCCTCAACTCATCCTTCATACTCCACTAATACAGTAATCTGTCAGATTTTTTCGGAACTGAATTTCTCACACTGTATGCTCCAGTGGCGCAATTGGTCAGCGCGCGGTACTTATAAGACAGTAACCAGCAGAGTGATGCCGAGGTTGTGAGTTCAAGCCTCACCTGGAGCAGAGAAGTTTTACCTGCACTCAGACGTTTCTGTCATTCATAAAAAAAACAACTATCTGAGCTAGCCTTTCATGTGAAAAATCCAAAATAGAGCTCAGTGTCTTTAATGTGAAACACGTGTAGAATTAATTATCAATCAACAAAATATAAATCGGCCTAGTTAAATAATGTTAGATGACATAATTCTTTTTACTAAAACTGGGTAACAATGCTTTACTTTTACCTACCTACCACATTGACCCATAAAGCATGACTGTGCATTTTATGTTAAACTGCATATAGAGGCCATGAGATCCCCTTGTTATGCTGAGTCAGCCAACATAACTCTGGGTAACAGCAAAGGTCTGGCAATGTTCCAAATAAATTAGTGAAAACTATATATTTTGAGGATGAAACACTGCATTTATAGGGGATGTGCCTTAGATGTTACATGTTTTTAAATAGGCGACTACATTTTGAACGTCTTTTTTTAAACATGTTACTGATGTAATCATTATGCAATCATTGTTAACAGTAACAATTGTTATTATTAATTGTGTCAATATGTGAGACTGTACAGCATTAAACAACTCAAAGCATAATTTCTGATACAAAACTTCACAGGAGCTTTAAAAGAAAAAGTGCTGCATGTCTTTGGCCCATGCACGGTGGGGGGGGGGGAGGTTATGCAAGGTCACCATGATTATTAGATCCTTCTAGAGGTGATGTGAGGTGCACCACCCACTCTCCCCCACCCTTAGTTTTTACTCTTATGTTTTTGCACAGATGTCCTTAGATGACTTTATACTTGTGAAAAACAACTGAAGTTAGTTGTTTCTGCAACTGTTGGAATTTTTGATGATCTTTTCGGCTGTCTGCAAAACTACATTCAAAGGCAGAGCTGACCCACTGAGAAACAGTCACAGACTCAATAATCCATTTGTCTAATCCAGAATCCGGTTTATAGAGGACTCAGCTTTCTTCATTTATGTTGATATAGTTAAACATCAAGCAACATTGCGCTTAAGCTACAGCAAAATCAGTCCAGTCTGTTCAAATAATTTATTAAAAAATGTCGATTGTGTTTTAATGTAGTCTTTGAATAGTCCAAGTGACAAAAAGTGGTTTATCAAATTATCACATGCCTGATTGGTCTAACTCCAGACAAACCGGATCCTATAGATCAAGGCTAACTCATCAATGGAGCAAAGTGGGCAACTGTATTGGAGCCCCAGTCCTCCAGAATCCCAGTAACCCCCAAAAGCAAGCTTTCACTATGTGGTATTTGGTATGTGATAATATAATTAGCTGTAACCTTGTTGGGAAATACACACTAATGTTAAATTGTTGATTTTGTAAAAACAAATGTAAAAAATAAAATAAGGGTTAATCCATCCATCCATCCATCTTCATCCGCTTATCCGGTATCGGGTCGCGGGGGCAGCAGCTCCAGTAGGGGACCCCAAACTTCCCTTTCCCAAGCTGGGTTAATGTTAGGGTTATTAAAATTGTCACCATGTCTTGCTTCTTCTAACACTGAAAAACCTCTACCAGCTCTCTGGCTCTGGATGATGGTTCAAATGCATTATAAAAGGCACATCATTTGTTACAGTAAAGGTGAAGTTCTCTGGCCAATGCAGCTCCGTGGTTCTTCGCACAATGGTATCTGATGCAGACTGGCCTCACGCCCTCTGTCCCTTGACCAGCAGTGCATGGAGCAGCAGATAGCAGCAGCTTAACGTTTATCTGAAAAACCTTCTCCGTACTGCAAAATATATTCCACTGTGAAACCTCTGACTCACATTTAATATGCTTTTTTTCTGGTCATTGTGTGGAAGAAGACAGTTTTAAGAATGAAATGGTCAAGAGTTCTACATAATGAAAAATAATGTCTTTATAGTGCACAGGCGATGCCTGTCAGATTGTTACACTAGATGAGAAAGTAATTGAACGAGTATCACTCTAAAAATAATCTTGGTTTCTTCTTAGAAGAAAGTTTGTCCTTCAAGCAGCATATAGAGTGTCTAAAAAAACCGTTTAGAGTAAAGATGGGTTTCTATTAAAGAAACAAAGGCTATTTCTCTTTTAGTGCGAGAAATACACTTATGCAAGCCACGTTTCTGTCAATGCTGGATTATGGTGATAATTTATGCATGCAAATCAATCTCTGAAAATGCTGGACTCATGAAGCACTATGATCCATAACTAGTAGCTTGTATAAGAGTGTTGGTTGGCCTTCTTTGCACAGTTGCAGGTTGGAGCGTTGGTGTATTTACACACTGTGTAAACTGCCTCCTTACTTATGCTCTCTCCTGATTCCTGAAGTCACCACCAGGAAATGTAATCTTACATCATATGAGCAAATCATGTATGATATTCCCCGAACGCAAACTGTTGGTGAAGTGTGTGTGAAGTGTGTCTTTAAATCTTTGTTTTTTGTTTTTTTGCAGCTTACCCCTGTTACCTGTGATTTCAAAATAAAAGTATCTTTAACTGTGGCCATTTACAGACTATTTGAGTATGAAAGGGCCAGCATCGGACACTGGTGGAGGAAGTAGTCAGCTCCATTACTTAGTATTACCACACTGTAAACAAATCAATATTCCACTGCAATTAAAGTTTTACTTAAAGCTGCCATATTATGCTCATTTTCAGATTCATAATTGTATTTTGAGGTTGTACCAGAATAGGTTTACATGGTTTAATTTTCAAAAAATACCATATTTTTGTTGTACTGCACATTGCTGAAGATCCTGTTTTCACCCTGTGTGTTTAGGTCTCTGTTTTAGCTACAGAGTGAGGCATCACACTTCTATATTATCTTTGTTGGGAGTCACACATGCTCAGCAGCTAGGTAAGATCACATCAGCTAGCTACTGTTTCTCCCAGTTTGGTCAGTACAAGGCAGGATGAGCTGGGAGACTTCTTATAAATGAGGGCACATTGTGGAATACCTGCAGTCCAGGGACATGGAAGTAGTTCTTTTGCAGATTAAGTGTGTGTTGTAGCAGTGTTTTGCCATTGAGAATGAGCTAGCATGCTAGCCACCTCGTCTCGGCTAGTGACGTAGAATGCCGTGCAGATTTTGAACAGCTCACCCAGAGACTGAAGGCAGAGGACATTCAGAAACCCTCATCTCACTCACAACAGCATGGAAAGTTTTTTTTTCCAAGTTTGTATGCGTATGGAAGCACCAGAGACATAAAATCCCAGAAAAGTTGATTTTTTTCATAATATGGGCACTTTAAGTAGAAGTACGTAAGTAAAATCTGTACATACTTAAAGTGTTGAAAGCAAAATGACTGACTGCTGAGAAATGTCCCCTGTGACTGTACTATTTTATATTTTATCACTGGTTATTGTTACACATTCATGTAAAAGCAAGATTTTACAGTTGTAGTTGGTTGGAGCTCATTTTGAAATAGTGTTTATCGGACTGCACATAGGCTATTAATTATTTCCATTGTGGATTAATTTGCTCATTATTTTCTTAATTAATTGATCGATCAATTAAAATTAGTGAGAAATGTCATCACAATTACCCGGAACCCAAAGGAAAGAAAAGACTCAAGAGCCTCAAAATTGTACTTAAGTACAATAGCCCAGTGGTTCCCAAACTGTTTGCATCAGTGACCCCCTAAACTTACACATTTAGGCAAAGGACCCCCATTGACATGAATGTGTCCTATGCAGGGTCCCCCGTCTGACAGGATCTTTGCTTTTAGATGTTTTACTACAGATGATGATCAAAATAGTTATGTCATTGTGTTATGAATGGAATTGACTATTCTTTTCTTTTTTAAATCAAGTGATTATTACTTTCTTACACTGCACTGTAAATTGTATTTTTGCATTGTACACCTGTCCTATTCTAGTTTAGCTATATTAATAAAGCTTCTCTTTAATGAATGTTTGCTCATTTATGTTTTATGTAAACAACTTGGAAGTGCCTTGTTGCTGAAATGTGCTTTTAAATAAGGCTGCCTTGCCTTTTTGTGAAAATAAATGATTCCCCTTTCTGGGGCCCCCTTTTGGGAACTAATGCAGGAGCCTACTTAAGTAAATGGACTTACAGATACACCTCTGCAACCTCACACCAGCTGCACTTTGTGGTCGACCACATTCATGTTTGTTATGGTGGAAACATCCAGCGTGACGCACGTGAAGCAGCAGATAGCACAGTGGCGTGGAGTCCCGTCCCCCACCCCACCCTACCCTGCTGCTGCTGTCCGATAACAGCGGGCAGGGAAACGACACGGCCGCGGACACCTTCAGCTTCACACGTCGTCATCTTCACACAGAAGCAGTGTTTGTTGTAGTTTTTTTTTTACTTTTACTCGTCTTTTTCGCGTCTTGGTTAACGGCGTTAGGGTGCTGTTAGGAAGGTGTTAGGCTTTAAGATGTTGTAAAGTCATCTCACACTCTGGATATTCAACTACAGTGAATTCTCTAACGTTCAGTGCGAGAGGCTGCGATGCTCTCACCGAGGGAGAAGGAGCTCATTGCAGAGATATGGCGGAGAATGACTCCTGTGGCGGAAGATATCGGAGCAGAGGCGCTTCTTAGGTAGGTCCCAACTCTGTTGTGTACACAATTCCGAATTAGAAACCGTCTGTTTGTGTTTAAAGGCTTGCAAAGAGATTTTTTATCTTAGCTCTTTAGTCAACTTAGACCCACGGAGAAGCTGTGGTGTGGTCGGTGGCCATACTCACACTGTCCGAAAATACAAACATTTGGAAAAACCTTCCAAAAATCTGGAAACGTACTGTACCCATTGGTTCCCTATTGTTCTTATCGGATTGTATCAATGGCTACAAAAAGTTAAACATGTTTCCATGATGCAACACATGACTGCTCAGCTGTGTACGTGTGTGTGTGTGTATGTGTGTGTGTGTGTGTGTGTGTCTGTGTGTGTGCGTGTGTGTGTGTGTTTGTTCTGTATTTCTTGTGAATGTATGTTAATGGAAATAACGAAATAACTTCCTTATGCCTTATTAGAAAGTGAAAACCCTACATCAACATGTGTTCCATTATTATTATTATTATTATTATTATTATTGTTATTATTATTATTATTATTATTATTATTATAAATAATTAATTGACATTTAAAAATGTACACATTATGGCCATGAAGCATTGGCATTTAATCAACCAGGCCTATTGGGTGGCTATTAGTTACCTTTTAAATTCTGTATAGGATATCATAAATGCAAGCAAATTGAAATGACTCTAAGGCTATGTTCACACTTGGCATGTTTTTTTAAGCTACCAGCGTCATCTCTCTCTTTCTCTCTCTCCCTCTCTCTCGTTCTCTCTCTCTCTTGCTCTCTCTCTCTCTCTGTTCTTTCTCTAGCTCTCCACCACTTTGTTTTATCTAACGTTAGTAGGCCCCTGCTGCTCCACATAGCGCTCTAGGATACTGTAGCAGTAGCTGTTGTTATAGCAACATAGGCAGCTTCTTCTATTCTTACTACAAAAGTGCCCTAATGAACGTTTTCTTGTCAAATAAGACGGTACGTGTGAACATAGCCTAAAGCAGAGATGGTAAAAGTACTCACTTCCCATACTCAAGTAGAACTACAGATAATTGTGTTAAAAAATACTCTGGTAAAAGTAGAAGTACTGATTTAACGTCTTTAATCAAGTAAAAGTGACAAAGTAGGCCTACAGGTTTGGAAATGTACTTAAAGTATAAAAGTAAAAGTAGCCTTGCATATGACAAAGCTACCTGGACCAGACAGATGTTACTAGAGAGCCCGCTGAGAAACTACAGTGGACATGGAGAAAAGGCTCTTTATGCCACTGGCTACATTTTAAATCGATGTCTGCCAATAGGCCTCAAACATACAGCTTATTTATTGTGACAGAGCCGGGGACTCCAGGTTCATAAGATTCTGACTGAGTAGCAAGATATGAATTCAAGTGTGATTCTGATTGAAGTCTGTGTATATTCCCATCTAATTAGATTATATTTGGTATTGATGACGCAAAAATAATAATTATTTTAAACTTAGTGAGGACTAGATTAGTTCTGTATTTAAAGCTGATTCTGGTTTCCAATCTCCCCCCAGGTGTGTCTTTTAAAACACGGACGGAGACAACTTCTCTCTGTTGATGCTTTATTACAATCAAGCATCAGGATAAACATTTTGTTTGTTGTTTCGTTTGTGTGGTAATAAAAGAAATAAATAACATTGTAAAGGATACACAATGCATAGGAATCATATATGCAAGTAAATAATAACAATAAACCCACTATTAATTACAGTACATTATCTTAATGAGCTAGGACATTCAACAATCACCATTAAATCGAATCAACAGCCAGGTGTAACCTAGGTAACAGGTGTAACCTAGCTAACAGGTGCAACCTAGCTAACAGGTGTAACCTAGGTAACAGGTGTAACCTAGCTAACAGGTGCAACCTAGCTAACAGGTGCAACCTAGCTAACAGGTGCAACCTAGCTAACAGGTGCAACCTAGCTAACAGGTGCAACCTAGCTAACAGGTGTAACCTAGGTAACAGGTGTAACCTAGCTAACAGGTGCAACCTAGCTAACAGGTGCAACCTAGCTAACAGGTGCAACCTAGGTAACAGGTGTAACCTAGGTAACAGGTGCAACCTAGCTAACAGGTGTAACCTAGCTAACAGGTGTAACCTAGGTAACAGGTGTAACCTAGGTAACAGGTGAAGAACACAAACAAGCTAACTTTTAAATGTGCAATAACTACAGACCAATAAAACAACGGGTTTAAATGAACTGACAACATAAGTTATATGACTTACAGTTCTCAAAGACGCACACACACAATCTCAGCTGATTATCCTCCGACGGGACAGCAAGTCACTTTTTCTTTTCTCTCACTTTTTTCTCCGTGTGCTGCGCTAGTCCCCGACATGCACTCACAATCACACCTGATAGACGACCTTTTGTACAAAACTTAAGTAACGAGTCAATTTCTTAAAATGTAAAGAGTAGAAAGTACCGATATTCGTGTTAAAATGTAAGGAGGAAAAGTAAAAAGTCGCCAAAAAAATAAATAGTAAAGTAAAGTAAAAATATCTGAGTACACTAACAAAGTATTTGTAGCCAATCTCTGGCCTTAAGGCCTCTTTACAGTCGCCGTTCCCGACCTGTCGCGCGACAATGGGATGGCAAAATGACATAGATCTTGTTGGCGCCATGTAGCCTGTCTTTCAATTAGGAACGTGCATCGCTGCAACAGTACTGAAACAAATTCCCAATTCCTCCACAGGATGTTTGCTACCCAACCAGGTTCCAAGACATACTTTTCCCATCTTGACATCAGCCCCAGCTCCGCTCACCTGCGCTCTCACGGAAAGAAGATTGTTCTGGCCATCGCAGAGGGAGCCAAAGACATCAGCCAGCTAGCCATCACCCTGGGTCCTCTGCAAACCCTGCACGCTTACCAACTCCGGATAGACCCCACCAACTTCAAGGTGCCTTTACAAGAGCATCAGTTCTACTGATGGATCATACTGAGGAGAATAACTTAAAAAAAGAATGGTTACTGATTAAATGTTTCTTATTAACAGTGCTGGTGGAAGTATAAAAATAAAAGTACTAATACACTGTAAAGATTACACGTACATACAGTATGTATGTTGTTGTTGTTTTTTTAAATTGTTTTTTTCTCAAACTGTTTGTCTGAATATATCTGCATTCACCCTCTGTCTGAAATGATCAGTTTTAGCCCCTTTCTCTTTAAGAACCCCTCTTTTCTGATTGGTCAGTGTCTCAGGGTCTCCTGCCTCACATACAAATGGCCCCTGTCACATAGTGTGCTGCTGTAAGGGATCAATAAATATCTATCTATCTATCTATCTATCTATCTATCTATCTATCTATCTATCTATCTATCTATCTATCTATCTATCTATCTATCTATCTATCTATCTATCTATCTATCTGATAGGGATGTATTGGTATGAATTATCACGGTTTTCGGTAGTATTGCGGTATTTTTAAAAGTGTGTTCAGAAAGCACTGAGGCCAACACAAGCTGAAATAGTTTCAAAAAGTGTAACAGTGTTTATTATATTACAAAAATACAGGCAATAGGCTTGTAAAAACTATTAAAAACTAGCTACTGAAACACTGGCCCACTCTAGGGTGTAAAGTTAGAATGTGAACCAGACATGTCTGACTTTGAGATCCAGGAAGATTTATTTACAACTCCAACATGAAGTTAACTATGAAGTTCTATTTGACCTTACATCTCATGTGAAGTTGGATGTGGTTCTGAAATATAAGCAAATAATAATGCACATTAATAAGTATCTGACTTACTATGAACAGTATTGACCCAAACTAAATAGTAAAGCCACCAGCATATAACAAGAAACAATACTAAGAATTACATTTATTTCTCTGTAATAATTAACATAAATGTAACATATTGCTCAGTAAAACAAACTGAGTATAAGGCACATCTATTACAGCACATATATCCATAATGGAGCAGTGTAATACATCTGTAATAGCTAAGCACGTGGCTCACACATCGTAGCAGAACATTTATTGATCATGTTGCAGTAAAACCCATGACAGTTTAGCAAGCTACAGAATAGTTTAAAGAAAAAGTCCGCTGCTACATTGTGTCCCCTTCTCCTGTCTGAGCACAGTGCGCCTGCGCGGCAACTTCAAGAGCCTCGGGTAAAGCTGGGAAGGAATAACAGGGTTTCCACGCCGTGGTAATCCACCGCAAAAATAAGGACATTTTAAATAAAAAGGGTAATTGTTACCATCAACATATTTACCGTGGTTTTCCATTACATCCCTGATATACTATTAAATATTATATTATTTGATTACTATTACTCACGCGTTAATGTAAAAACAGGATTTAACTTTTAATTCAGAGTTATTTGAGGCGGGGCTCATTTTTTATGTATTTTGTACAGGATTGCAACTAATGATTTTTTTTTATTTATGGTTTCATCTACCGATGTTTTTTTTTGATTAATTGATAGATTGGTTTGGAAAAATTCCGAAAATAGTAATAAATGCTGTTACAATTACCCAGAGCCCATACTTGTTTTGTCCAACCAAAAGTACGAACCTCACAATTATTTAACAAAAAGAAAATACAATACAAGTAGGAAATTAATTTAAAGCAGATAATTGTAGTGGAGTAACAAGTACAATATTTCCCTCTGAATTGTGATGGAGTAGAAATATAAAGTGGCATGAGAAGAAATAACTCAAGAACAAGTTCCTCCTCCAAAAGTACTTGAGTAACATTCCACCAGTGCTAATTAAAATGTTTTTAAAATGTCCATGAAAGTATGGCATTACGTTTTCAGTGGTGCCAAAGTGACACCACCTCAACTCCATATCAGATTACAGTCCACTGACGTCAGCAGGAGCAGCTGTTTCAAGCTTCAAAACCAACATGGCTGCCATATTTCTCCAAACAGCTCAAGTAGCTTAACCTTTGTGTGGTGTTTGGGTCTCTGGGACCCGTTTTCAATGTTTGCTAAAAGAAAAAAATGATGCTATTTATTATTTGTTCTTACTCAAATTCATTGGCCTTGGCTCATTTTCTGTAAAGAACATAAAGAAAAATATTTCCAATGACTGCACACGGTACACGGTTTATAATTAAATTTCCTTGTTTTCTCACAAAAAACAAGATCACATAATCATAAATGTAATCAAACAGGTGTAAATGGAAAAAATGATCCATAAATGATGTATATGTCATTGGTAATTGAGCTAAAGTAAACATCTATTAAGTATTTTTAAGTAAATTGTTATGAGCCTAATAATGTGGCGGGTCCACCAGACCCGGGAACATTGGCTGGGTAACAAAAATATGAACACTACACAAGGGTTAACACATACTGTTGATGCTTCCATATGGAAAATATAATATTATCACACACATCTAGGAAAATAAAAGATTGTGGAAATAACCAAATAATACATTTCATTAATATTTTGATACATTTGTATATGGAGTCTATTTATATTCATTCATATCATTTATGTTAGATTTAAAGCTAAATGCATTGAGTTTTCTTGGATGTATTATTTTCATCATCTCCATTATGATTTAAAGCATGGCGGGGGTGTTGTGCCGTTTTCTGCACCCTTGCCGAGAATTGCATCCACTCAGGCAGCAACAATCATTTCTGCCTAATAATATGTCCCTTTACAATGATTGCTACCGAAAATTGTGTGTACCTCACAGAAAAATGTTACTACTAGTGAGTCTAATAAAACATTGATGACTCCAAACATTCTAAAAATACATACTTCAGATCATTTATCATCATTGATGACCAAGACAACCCTCTCCTCAAGTCAAATTTGGCCCCTCATTAAAGTTTCCATATCAGAAATTTGGGTTTGCATTAACCAAATTGCCCCAAAATAACATAGATGGTTTCATTCAACGCTAAAGTAAAGTAAAATTAATTACAATTTTCATTGAACTTTTGGTCTTTTATTCAGTTTTATAGGATTGTTGTTTAAATGGGGCCAAAACAGTATCATGACTAAACCTTCACATAAACCTATGTCTATGATGCACTCAACATCCTCTGATCTGAACTAGTCAAAATAAATCATAATTTTTGCTTCTTATCAACTCAAAAATTAGGTATACTTTCAGATAAATGAGGTTTATAGAATAAGTGTAAAACTTAAGACGGTAAAAGTAGGTATTAATGGTTTATATAATGGTGGTAGTGGGGGAAAAAGCGTTAAAAAAAAGGACAAAAACATTGTCAAAAAAGTGTATAAATTTTGACCCGGGAGGACAAGTTCATAGTTGATGGGAAGACAACACAAGGGTTAAACAAATGTGAAGGGACTGTATTTAGTGCTACTCAAAGGGCTTTCACATATTCCAGGCACCATTCACCATGTTCATACACTGTGGCTTGTGGTATCAGACATTCACACACCAATGACGTAGCATTGGGACTGATACGGGGTTCAATGTCTTGCCCAAGGACACTTGGGACTACAGCGCCAGGGGATTGACCCACCAACCTTCCGATTGTTAGGCGACCGCTCCCCCACCTAGGCTAAAACCCTGTTTCCCTTGCAGGATGCAAGTCTTTGCAGGGATGCGGTACTTGGCACGACAGGTGTAACTGAAAGGCCTTCACTTTGAACTAGCTTCATGTTTATTGATATCTGAAATTTTTATCTTGAATTTTTATAATTTATTTATTTTAAATGAAAGGCCCAACTGGAATAAGCATTGAGTCAATAATGATCCTTTATCTTCTCTGCAGTTCTTCTCACACTGTATGCTCGTCACGCTGGCAGCTCACATGCGCAACGACTTCACACCAGTTGCACACGCTGCAATGGACAAGTACCTATCTGCTTTCGCAGCCGTGCTCGCCGAGAAATTCAGATGAGACCCAGCCACGGGTTTTTATGAAGTATGTGAACCATTTATGATGTCATATGATGTGAGGTATTTATTTCTGTATGTGCAGTTGTTGTTGTTGTTGCAATATTTTGTAATAATAAAAATGTGAAACTAACAATATTCCTCTTGTGTTGTACCATATAAAGTGTATATAGAAGGACCAACCATGGGCTAAACCTGTGTTTTTGTTATCCCATTTATTACAAATGATGACCATTAAAAGATAATATACCTTATTAGATTGCTATGCTGTGTGTAATTCAATTTAAAGACATTTGAAATCTCTGCAAGTTGATTTGTATACTATACTAACTTAAATGGAAAACAATGACAACTTGAAACATAGTGAATCTGATCTATTTATCTATCTATTTATAGGGAATCTATTTCTAATTGTAATTTTGGTGTCCTTATTACAACAATTACGTGATAGGACATAACTTTGTATGTTTACTTATATTGAACGTATAAGTTAGATTATTGTTTTTACAAAATGGGCAGTGGGTTTGAAAATTATTTTTGAGTAATAATTTATGTCTTTAAAATTGTAACAATTTTTGAAAATCTCAATAAAGCAGCAGTAATTTGTATAAACTTAAAACAATAGGAAAGCTGCAATGCAAGAAGTCATTGTGGAAATATCGTCCCTGGGTATGTTATAAACAACAAACACAATATCATAATAATAATTATTCCGTCACACGAAACGTTAACGTTTTACAAAAACATAACTTTGCACTACCATGGACAGACATTTATGTGTAGTTGCACATTATGTTTGATGTGGTTCTGGCATCTTAAAGTTTTTTTTATATTCCACAATGATGCTGATGAATGATATTGTTTATATAGAGGTTGAGCCCATGCATGGGTCTAAAATGAACTTTTATGTAACTGGAATTTGGTCGCATGACAATTCCGAATTAACATTCCTCAATGTATGAAACTAATCACCTAAAGTCATTATAAGTCATGAAGTTGTCATTTGTTCATGTCGAGCAACATAATTCCGCATTAATTTATCAATTTAAGCAGCTAACAGAGTAGCATTAACTCGGAATAACCTTCCTGAATCAAATGTAATATGATGCGTAATTACGCACGCACGAAAGAAAAGAAAAATAGACTTTTCTTCAGTGTGACTTTATTTCTTTATCGAGGAGACAGGTAAACAGAGGTCAGATCTCCTCCATGCAGGTATCCAGGTGCATATGCTGCTGGGTTTAGTGGTACTGCCTTCCCAGAGCAGACACCACCACGCTCAGGAACTTCTGCCAGATGGCCTGCGTTGCCGCTGTGAAGGATTCTCCCAGTTTGGCGGCGACGACAATGGTCAGGCAGTCAGCCAGCACCTATACGAAGGGAAGACAGTCAGTAAAGTCAAAGTCCTTGCAGTGTGTGTGTGTGTGTGTGTGTGTGTGTGTGTGTACCCTGAAGTTGTCGGGGTCCACGTGCAGCTTCTCCGAGTGCAGGGTGCTCAGCTCGGCATACGTGTCCTTGATGTTGTCCATGTTCTTCAGAGCTCGGTCCAGACCGTGCAGCACCTTGATGCCGTGGGCTGCCACTTTGGCGTTTTTCTTGATGGCAGCGGCAGTGGTGAGGTCACCGAAGGAGCCGAAGTGCCTCTGGGTCCATGGGTAAACGATCAGACACCTGTATGGGGGGCGGAAGGGTTAGACATGAATAATTCTGTAGGATTAACTGGAAAACTTTTTCTTTTTACTTAATTTAATTCAACTTTATTTCAGACACACAGGTCCATATCAGAATGTAAAACACAACAAAACGGACCAGAAAAAAACTCGTTATATACATTAAAGTTCATAAGATCACAATTAAACACATTCAGACATGCCAAAAATAAGAAGTGTGTGTTGTCCAGTTTGAGAAATATTCTGAACGTATCATTAAATGCCACTTTTTCATTTCCCTTCTGTAGCTGTGCCACAATTAGGCTGTTTAGAGGGTTTTACTTTACAATTCAGCGCAGTTGGGTTTTAGTTGTTTTAGTTGGGTTTTAGCCTACCTGCGCAGAGCCTTGGGGCCGATGTCATCATAGTCCAGGTTGGCGAAGATGCTGTTGATGACTTTGCGTTCCTCGTCAGTCCACTTAACCATGGCGGCTCTAATTTGTGTCCAGGCTTTATCGAAAAAGAAGCTGAATAGCTTGCTGGCTACTGCTTCAGCTGGACACGCGTTTATTTAAGACAAAGCTTCCCCCCCCATCTCCAGCTGTGATAGGCTGGAGATGAGAGTTTCAGATAAACTGCAGACTCCTCCAGGTGTTTCTAGAAAGTTGGACAAGTGTCCGGCTGCAGCCTGTAGCAGACCCTCACATGCACGTCACCTCAGCCTGTCCTCACGCGTCACCCTAACCGTCACTCCCCATACAGCACTGTCCATTGCCAAATGGGCGCGGCGCGAGGAGACTCAAAAGGCGCAGCCAATTCACGCCTTTACAAAGATTGACATCGATTTTTCAGACTCAGATAAAATAAGTCAATATGAGCAATTTGTTTTCAGTCTCCAGCTTTAGAAAGATGTGAATGTGGGCATTTTGCGCTCACAGACAAGTCAAAAAGGTGTAAAATAATAAATATAATGCAAGGAAGCACAATGTCATTGTTTCCTTGCTGTAAAGGAATCCTCTGCCACAGATATCCTAACTCCAAACTGGAACTTCTTATTAAATGATAGGTTTCAGGGTGCCTGGAGGGTTTTGTGGGAGAGCGCTCGCCAATATAAGTTGCTCCTCTTTGGTCATTCTCTCTCCCCTTGTTTGTCCAAGCTGTCACAAAATATATGCCTAAATGCCAAAAAAATAATTATCTTTAAATAAAATGAAGGTATATAATTTCCACTGCTAATTTAACCTGGACGTTTGGCCTCGTTTTCAGCATAAATCCCTAACTGTTTATTAACTGATGTCTTTTGACTGGTAACACCCATTATCATGGTAAGTTGATATTTTAGGTAAAAGCAATTTTAATGTTAACAAACACTGAAATTATGATTTATAAGTTTGGTACAAATAGTTTTATATTTCACATTTAGTTGTATATCATATTTAGTTGTTTTTTTACATACATATATAAATATATAGGGCCTATATATATATATATATATATATATATATATATATATATATATATATATATATATATATATATATATATATATATATATATATATATATATATATATATATATATATATATATATATAAAACCTAAACTAAATAGCCTAAACTTGTGCTTATGCACATAAGTTATGGATTAATAAGTGGTTTATAAAGCTTCAAGTATAACATTGATAACATGACTCACAATTTGTTTTGTGATCTATTATTTCATTATTTGGCCACTGACAATAGTTATCTTAATCATGTTTATTGACGCTTTACAGAGTATTTATTATTCACCACTAACAACTTATTATTACCATCAGTTGCAACTTCAGTAGCCATTTAATTAAATCATGTTTGTTGAGGGCTTACAAACGATTTCTTAAAGGTTTACAAATCATTAGGTAATCATTAAGAAATACTTGATGTATTAAATGCTCTTATGTGTGCAATAATACAGCGTTAAAGGTAACACTTTGTAAAAACCATCATTCAAAAATGGTAAGTTGATAATTAGGCTATATACATATATATATAGCCTAATTAGACATAAAGACATAAACGAGGTGAAAGGGGAACAGATACATTTAAACACTGAGATATCAGCTTGGTAACAAATTTCCAAAATTCTAAAACGAAAGTTGTTGTTGTGTTTTTTTCCACATGAACCAAAGCATGTGGAAAAAAAGTAGGCCTACCTTTATATTTGTTACAGCGACAGCAGAGGAATGACATCTCACTGTTCATTTTATTTAATTTACTAGACTGCAATAAACCCCGTGCATCATCTTAAATGGTGTAAATTGATGCCTTAAATATAATAGTATGTACTTTCCTGTAGGCCTAAATAAAAGACCAACCTTCTTGCTGTTTTTCAAATATTGTTCCCACTAGTTGTTTCGCTATAAGCAACAAAAAAAAAATGAACCGATGATTTATAATGTCTGCTAATGTCTCCCTCCATTTGGGATTTTAAATCAGGCTAAAGACACATTTGAAGTCCCTGGCCTTTTCATCACACTCATCTCAGATGGTTCTTATAAAGTGTTACCTGCCAAAATATTCAAGGATAAAAAAAAAAGTGCCAAAAAAAGTGTAAGCTATTGCAGCCTTCCTCGGTAAATATTCTTGGATAAGATACAGGAAACAGGAATAAACAAGCAAGTGTCATTTCTGATAAATGATTCCTTTATTTGTGTGTTTATTAGACTCCATGTAAAGCTGGAGAGTGTTTGATGCCAGAGTGTTATCTAGGAAAGCACGCGCGTGTTATCTGCAGCAGCCTCCACCCACGCTATGATCGAATGACCCCCACCACCACCACCACCCCCTCCCCTCCCCACCCTCTTGATATGAAATAGATTCATGGCAATAACGCGTATAACGTTAAATGATAAATATACACGTCTTTCACAGTTGCAACACCATCAGATTATTATTATTTCATTTTAGAAAATGATCCATCACATCCTGTAGGCTAAAAAGTCTAAATAAACTAGTTTTTGTTCTTTCTTTTTTTAAAGGCCTTTATGACTTGATTTGATCGATTTTAGTCTCAATCAAAACCTATACTGTCTTGTACAAGCCAGCGTTAAAAGAAAATAAGCCTGCCAACGGAAAATTCTCACACTGTGCAAAAAGACTTTCTTCTGCGGTTCTGTTTCTTACATCAGGGTCATTGATATCAACTTCACGTCACTCATCCTTCCTCGCTCCTCCATTCTCCTGTGACCTGATTTGCTCTGCACGTGCTTCATCCTTCGTTAGAGACAAACCACAGCAGGACCCCATGTGGGGACTCATTACGCATTCGTTTTACGTAATTGGTCACCAACTGACGCCCAATGCGCCAAGCTGATACCGCCTCGCGTGCTGGCATGCGTCCACCGAAGTTTCTATCTGACCGGGAGGGAGGCTATGATACGCGGCTTGGCATCAGCCCCGTGGGTGCGGCTCTCCGGCCACATGCATTTAAGTAGAAGTCCAAACTGACCGAGGATCATCATCCGACTCTGGTAGAGAAAGAGAGTGAGAACCAAGCCGACATGAGTTTGAACGACAAAGACAAGGCTGCCGTCAAGGCCCTGTGGGGCAAAATCGCCAAGTCAGCAGATGTTGTTGGCACTGAGGCTCTGGGCAGGTAAGTGTCACGTTTACCTTGATTTATGTTATAATTTTATGTTAGAGAAAAGTTGATCTCGTGTATGGAACCGATCCCGGTGAGACTACTTTATGCGTGTTAATGGTTCCAGTGCTTGTGGAGCTTTACCATTCACATAAAGAGATGCTCCAGGTGAGGAACGAACTCACAACCTCGGCATTACTCTGCTGGATACTGTCTTATAAGTACCGCGCGCTGACCGATTGCGCCACTGGAACTTTGTACTGAAATGAGCACTCAACAATTTTAAATCAAACAAATATTGAAAGTCAACGCACTTAAGGTGTTCTCTACCTCCACAGGATGATTACCGTCTACCCCCAAACCAAGACCTACTTCTCCCACTGGCCTGACCTGCGCCCCGGCTCTGATTCCGTCAAGGGTCACGGAAAGAAAGTGATGGGAGGACTAAGTCTGGCTGTGTCCAAAATTGACGACCTGAAAACGGGCCTGCTGGAGCTCAGCGAAAAGCACGCCTTCACACTGAGAGTGGACCCGGCCAACTTCAAGGTGAGACACCGTTTATTATCATAATGTAACAAACAATAGGAGATGTGCTGAGATTATGTCTTCTTCTTCTTCTTCTTCTTCTTCTTCTTCTGCTTTCCTTTAATTATTTTACAAATAGTTTTGTTCTTTTGCAAATTGGTGGAAAACATGTACAGCTGTCTTTAATTTTTAATGCAAGGTGGGTTCCTTCAAGTCTTTTTGTTATCCCACCTGTGCATTTGATTATGTTATTGGTTTAAAAAAGAAAAAGAAAACTACTGAAACACCACTTGTTCACCACAGCCTGTAACCTCCTTTATAGCCACTGTAATTCTTTAAAGTTTCCTTGCGTTTAATGAAAGGCGCTATATAAATACTAGTTATTATTATTATTATTATTTATTTATATTTCTTCCTTTTTATTTTAGTTGAGCCTATATGCACAAAGAAAGAAAGAAAGAAAGAAAGACGTTTCGCCCACCTAGGTTGACCTGTGCGTATTGTTACGCACGATTTATTTTCGCACGAGTTACGCATGCGTACTGTACAAAGACTCGCACTCCCAAAATCTAAATTTTTTCTTAAATCTAATAAATTAAAAGGAGACATCTTTGTTTTCGAAGCCGCATCGCCGGTTTTGAAGCATGTTCTTTCGCAATACACTGGCATTTCAGATGTTGGAGCTACCTGGGAGGAAAGTGAAAAG
Source organism: Percina caprodes (assembly GCA_013375575.1). Classification (NCBI taxonomy): domain Eukaryota; kingdom Metazoa; phylum Chordata; class Actinopteri; order Perciformes; family Percidae; genus Percina; species Percina caprodes. Next base: position 652,548 of record JABXJD010000203.1, on the reverse strand, counting down.
AACTCTTCTCTCTTTTTTTTTTTTGCAGTGTTAAACATCTATTTACTTTCTAATTGTGTCCGCTGTCATCCGCAGATCCTGGCCCACTGCATTCTGGTGGAGCTGGCCACCGTTTTCCCAACGGAGTTCACCCCTGAGGCCCACATGTCCTATGATAAGTTCTTCACCGCTGTGGCCCTGGCTCTGGCCGAGAGATACCGCTGAGCTGCGCGCAGTGCGCAATGCGGTCTGCCACCAGCGATCGGAACTCATGGTGCAAAATCATAAAATAAACTGCATTAAGCCCAAAAACTCTCTATCTCCTGAAATGTTTTTTTTATTATTATTTTATTTATTTTATTACTCCTCCACACACACACACACACACACACACACACACACGAGTAGTGTTTGTTAGACACAAGTAACAAAAACAAGCATTTATTTGAGCTGCATGGGTAGGGGAACCGATGGAGAGATCAATCTACATATTTTGTTCTTTATCTTTTAATACTAAAAAATTCACAGTGATCACACATTTTGGCATGGAAGAAAAGCAAAGTCACTGTGACGCCACATGACTCAAGGGTGTAGCTGATATGGTGGGACAGACATGTCCACTGGCCTCTGCCAGGCAACGGACGAACAATAGAGGCTGTTATGATTTCATAACGACTCGTAACTTATCATCACCCAGAAGGAGTCTGAAAGAGAAGAGAGACATTATCATGCCATGCCATATTATTTATTATTTTAATTCAGCCAATCATATCGGGCTTCTCTCACCTAAGCAAAGCGGCTGCCACCAGCCCCCCACCTATGGGTCCCACCCAGTAAACCCAGTGGTAGGTCCAGTAGTTTGCCATCAGAGCTGGCCCGAAGGCTCTGGCAGGGTTCAGACACGTTCCGGATATGTCACCTCTATACGCCGAAAGAAAGCTTAATTAGCCTAATAATTAAGTTGAATTATTAAAAGGATTTGGAATTGTTGTTTGTTCAAAATGTCATAGTTATGCTATTGGTCAGAAATGTTAGTAACAACTGAGGTTAAAAAACAAACTAATATGATAACAACCATGGACTATAGGCTATGAAACAGATCTTTAACTTCCACTTCCACTCTTATTCTTACTTAGTATTTTATTAGTGTCTATGTATAGTTAAGCAATGCTTATTATATATTTGATATTGTGTTTCCTGTTGTTGAATAGTTATAGAATTTGCATTGACAGTCTCTATACCATTGCACCTTTCTGCATTTTCCACATCGCTCCTTTAAACATGCTACAATCAAACTTTATTGTAAGGGCACACTATTGATTTTCTTTGTATTTTTGTAGTATGCATGTGTCATATGTCTGTGTGCCTTTGTATATGTTGTGTAAAAGCTATTGGACACCTTAATTTCCTTTGGGATAAATAAAGTATCTCTATCTCTATCTCTAGATAACAACAGTGGGACCTAAATTAATGAAGCTACATTGACTTGCATGTCAAAACTATGTTTTCGTGTAGATTCAGTGTAGATTCATGTATTGGTTAATCGATTCCAAAATTATGATTTAAATAGCGATTTTTTTTCAAATGGACTACTAATTGTAATTTCATTTATATTTTTATAATGGCCTAATTTTGTTTCAAAATCATTGAACACGATGGAAACTAGGCTATTTGGTACAACAAACCTGGATTAGTCATATTAAATGGTATCTAAAAGTAACTTCAAAATAAAAGAAATAAAAACATAAGCCATACGTTAATAAACATTTAAATAACAGCAATTATCAGATTATTTAGAGAAAAGCCCCAAAAAGTTATAAAAAAAAAAGACCGCCGTCCCAAAAACATACGCTGACTTCCATGTCGCAGAAACTTGATATTATATGTTGAAAAGAGCTTAATCGTTAAGGTGTTGGCCATCGCCCTGTTGGTTTATCTCACCCTGCCAGGACGTTAACGATGACGGTACAGCCCACCAGGAACGGAGCCAGCGGGGTTTTGGTCTTGCTGTTGACCGCCACCAGCAGCACCACCATGGTGATCAGGCAGGTCATGGCCACCTCCCCGAAGATGGCTCCGAACAGCTGGCTCTCTGACTTGACGATATCAAACGCTGCTCCCGTTGCGTTCAAGTACCGGTCTGCAGGGGTCATCATCTATGTGCAGAGGTTGTCAATCTTTTTTTTTTAGCCAAAGACCCCCTACCTAACTGGATAGATAAAGAATATACTGGGCACAGCCTCATGTACAGTATGTCATTTGGAATATATTGACTAAGCTATTTTTTTTTTACATCTATATAGTCTTATTTATGTTATGTACAATAAGATTCACATTGATATGAACCCAGGCTAAAGTTGACAAAAAACAGGAATAAAAATCATTATTTGGAAATTTCCGACCCAATTTTCTTTGTGAACGACTAATGTATTGTAAATAAATAAATGTTACAGGGGGCATGCGTATACACACCCCTATGTTAAATTCCCATAGAAGCAGGCAGATTTTATCTTTAAAGGCCAGTTATATGGATCCAGGATACTATGCATCCTGACAAAGTTCCCTTGGCCTTTGGAATAAAAACAACTCCACATCATCACATACCCTTCACCATACCTAGAGATGGACATGGTTTTATTTCAGTAAGCTTAACAGCTGGTTTGGTTTGCATTGAAAGTTCCCCATGCCAATGTCTAATGGTGAAGGGTATGTCAGGATGTGGGGCTACTTTAAGATGAATTTCCATGAGATCATTTTTTTATTTCACTTTTTATTCAACTTTAGCATGGGTTTGTAAACATATGAGCACAAATGTAAAAGAACAACACAACAGAAATGCCAATTAGACATGTAGGCTGTTGAACATATTTGCAGAGTCTGAGAGTTAAAGATAGCCTACACTGGATTAGAAAGTAATCCATGAACTATTTAGATAGAAACAATAAAAATATTTTTTGTTTAACTATGAAGTCTGTTGTAAAAAGAAAACAAAATATCATAATAATGTTCAGTACAAGCACTAATACCACACTGTAAATATACTCTCTTACAGTAAAAAGTCCTGCAATAAAAATTGAATTAAGATAGAGTATTTAAGTATAATTTGGAAAAATTTACTAATAGTACACAATGCACAAAATGATCAAAACAGCTATGTGTTTAATTGACATTTCAGCGGTACTTGTAGGCCGTAATATTGTTGAGAAGTTTAATTTATAATAAAACATTGTATTTTATAAACTACATCTGTTTTGTGTGCCAAGCTCTTAATTTGTAAAGTAGCCAGTAACTAAAACCGAAATGTAACCGAGTAATGTATACTTTGTTAATCCCACAAGGGGAAATTTCAATTTACACTCTGCAAACTGCCACCCCTGAGCTACTGCCACCCCAGTAGAGGCATGAAAAGAAAAGACTCAAGTAAAGTACCTCAAATTTGTACTTGAGTACAGTACTTGAGTAAATGTACTGAATATTGTGCACTTGAAGTAGTTCACTTTCAACGTACCTTGGCCATTCCAGCTCCCAGCACTCCTCCAATCAGCTGGCTGACCAGGTAGGGTCCCACCATCATCAGTTCCATGCCTCCACACAGGTAGATGGCGATAGTGAAAGGAGGGTTGAAATGGGAACCACTAGAGAAAAAGAAGCAACAGCAAAGCGCTGGGAGCGATATTATCATAGACAGTTAAATATTATTAATCCCACTATGGCCACACCAAGACCCGCCATTCAACAGCAATCATTGTGCCAAAGCTGGGGAACATTAGTCTATTGGGAGGGGGGGATGAAAGAAGAAAAGAGAGAAAAAGAGGGCAGAAATTAGAAAATTGAAGGCATGGAGGTATTTTAACCCCCCCCCCCCCATGAACACTTATAGAATTTTTTTGATGTTTTTAAATCTTGTGGTCAAGCTACGACTGGAATTCAAACCGTAGAACTGTGGAACTTTACGTCTACCACCAGTCTAGGCGTTTTACTGCCCTCATATGCAAGGTAACGTAACCCCATTTGTGCAGGTCATATCCCCTGACCAATCAGCTATCCTTTTTTTATTAAGATTATTTTTTGGGTCTTTATTGACAGGACAGCTAAAGAAATGTAAGGGGATTGGGGGGGGCGGCAAAGGACTACAAGTCAGAGTCGAACCTCAGCCTGCTGCGTCAACAAGTAAACCTCTCAATACAAGTCCCCGCTCTACCAACCGAGCTATCCGGGGACCTCCAATTGGCTATCCTAACCTTAACCACTCGAGGTCAAATGCCTAACCCAACCAAGTGAGCTGCTTCGTAAAGCGGGTCTTGGCGTGGCCACAGTGGGATTTACAATTTTGCAAACTGGGACGCGTTCAATCTACGGTTTCAAGATTGAACGACACGTTTCCTCGGATGGTGTACAGCGGTATAAACAGGCTTTGAGGTGTGTTTCCTCTAGCTTGGTGGTGTGTCACTCACAGGTGATACTCAATCAGCAGAGGCGTGTATGTAAACTCATGGTAACAAAAAGGCAGTGTGCTTGCACCCCGTGTTGCTACGTTTTGTCAGGGCTGAATGTGGACCTGAGATCAGATGAGAAACGCTTCTTGCGTTCCAATACATACTACCATATTATTTAGTATGCCAGAAAAAGATTGAGTGTGTTCTAATCAATAGGGTGCATCCCACTTTTCCTGTTTGATAGCTCTTTGCTCCTCGGTTGAACCGGAGGTTGTTCTGTCTCTCCTTCATTAAGACAACTAAAAGCTCTTATTCCTGCTCCGAGCAGCGAGGAACTTAAGCTTAGAGGAGGGATCTTCGAGGAGCTATATGAGTCAGGACACACGAGAGCAGCCTTCCTGTAAACAGTGCAGCTAAAAGCTGCGCCTGGGTGGCCTAGTGATGTAGAGTGCACCCATGTACTGTACAGACGTTCAGTCTTGACACAGAGGCTATGGGTTCAATTCTGACCTACATGTCTTTCTCCCATTCTCTACCCTTTCATATCTAAGCTGTCACAATACATGCCAAAAAACACCCCCATACAGCTGATGAAATTACTTGACATGGGGAATGAAAGCCTCATCCCTTTGCTCTCTCCTCCCATGATTTCTTCTTGAGATGGACTAAGATGCGATGAAAGGAAGCGTTTTGTTGTTCAACATGGTAACTGCAGCAAAACAATGCACACAGTTTTAAGACTGAACTTGTTCCAGATTGTAAACTGTTCCTGCATTCCAATACCAATACTACCATACCATATTTAGTATGCCAGAAAAAGTATGTCCCAATATATACAATGTCAAATGTAGTATGCCAAAAGTACCAGGTCGGATTTTTTAGTATGCAAGCCAGCATGCTTTTCTGGCTATTCTGACCCACAATCCTTCGCTCAGTATATATGAGCAAGAGGGTAAAGGTGGTTGTGGCTAGAATGGATACAGCTACAGCCATAAAAATAAGCAATATCTCTATTTTAATTGTTTCACCCATGAAACACATGTTCGTTACTCAGGAGGGTTTTAATCCAAAACCACAATCTTTTTCCTAGATTTAACTTGTCGTTTGCTGCCTAATCTTAACTGTTGTCGCCGTAGCTGTATACCTTCTGCCACAACAGGTCAAAGTTCGAGGTACAATGTTATGAAGTGTCCCAATTGTATTCATACTGCATACAACAGTACAGGACAGCTGCATTACATACCAAAAGGAAAAAGAAAAAGTATACAATTTGGAACTCAACTTTTTTTCTTTGACCTATTCCACTCAAAATGTATGATTCTGCCAAATGCCTGTCTGACTTTCTATTCTTTACACCTTTACCTGATGTTATCCATGACCGCCACCATCACCGCCACAGCCAGTCCATGCACCAGGGCTGGCTGCAGCCGTCCAGCCGCCGGCACATTCTCAATGACAGACACACAGCCGACAAAAACGAAGAACATGGTCCCCACTATCTCGGCCAGGCAGGGCTGGAACAGAGTCTCATATTTGTTGGGAGGTTTGGGCGCGGGTGGCTTCTGTCCCTTCTCCATCAGAGTAGAGTCTGACTCTTCCATTTCCATTTTCTCCTCTCCCATTGCTGCTTTGATTTTTATTTCAGAACACCTCCAGCACCTATACCTGACCAAGACTGCAGACTAAGTCAAGGAAACTGATAGGTGCTGTGGTTATTTATATTTATCTGCAGCAGCTGGCACACTGAACCGGAATTGCATCACAGGTCATAAAACATCAAAGGTGAAGGATATTCTAAGATTAATTGTATCTATACAATCCCCACCCCAAACCCTTTGACATGGGGCCAGCCCATGTAGGAGTTCTCAAGGCAACCTTTTATAAAGGGAAATTAGTTAACCTCAGTCTGTGGGGTCACATAAGTGCTCGTTATTAATCATAATTACTACTTGGATGCAGGCATGCATGGAACAACAGTGGCCATATAGATAAGATAGACCTGGACCATAGACTTTACACTGCTCCATATGGGTTTGTGCCTTTGTGCACTCTACACACCTATACAAATGGGATTAAATCAGATTACTTTTACATTTAATAATCAAGTAATTAGGTTCACCGAGTGCATTTTACACTGCAGTACTCAAGTAACGTTTTTCTTATATTTCCAAGTTAAGCTACTTTATACTTATACTGTGCTACTATTTAGAAGGACATGTATTGTTCAACTACATTTATTGAACAGCTGGCTATAGTCACTTTGCAGATCAAAATTGTGTTTAAAAAGAAAAAGAGAAAAAAAGAGTACAAATACAACTAATTCTTTAAAAGATGAAGACCAGTGCTTCTCAGCATTTGTGGCTCTTCCCAAGATGATTTTTTTAAAGATTACCTTTTGACACTTTTATGGCCTTTATTTGAAAGGATAGCTGAAGACAGAAAAGGGGGAAGAGAGAAGGGGGATAACATGCAGCAAAGGACCAGGGTCAGTCAGACTCAAATCGGTAAGGACTGAGCCCCAGGTGAGCTACAGGGCGCACCGGCCCAAGAAGATTTTGATTGGTTTAGAAATGCATGCAAGCCAGAGTGTTTTTTCCTCTTTCCTGGATTTAAAATGGGTGCAGCCGGACCTTTCTCCAGCGTTGACACAGTGCTGTGAAGGTCTAGCTCTGTGAGATTACTCATAGATTACCAACAGATTTATCTTGTGACCCTTTGGACATGGCCAGACCCCTAGGTTGGGAACCACTGCGCCTAAGTGAATAATTTAAAGTAGTAAAACATAGCAGGACTAACAACCACACTAAAATGCTACATTAGTTAAACAATATAACAATGTAATATATTACAATATAACACAGGCTGGGGCCATTGTTAGAACTAGTACTTTTTCTTTGGATACTTTAATTACATTTTAATGATAATACTTGACTACTTTTACTCAAGTTACATTTCAAATGCAGGGCTTTTACTTGTTAGGTAGTATTTTTACATTGTTCTAAAGGTGCTTTTGCTGAAGTATAGTAGTAGTCTGATGCTTCATTGTATAGTTGCACAATCTTACCTGCACTGCTGTCATATTTGTTTTGTATAATCTGTATGCTTTTTGCTCTATTCCATTTGCACAAACTATACAAATTCTGTACTACACTCCGTATTTTTTATATATGTTGTGTATTTCATGTGTAACTCTCTGTTGTCTTGCATTTTTTACATCTTCTTAATCCGCCATTGGTAAAATAAAGGTTAAATAAAATAAATGAAAAAATGTAGTAACAAAGTAAACAACAAATGTAAGTAACAATTTGAAGGACAAAACTATAAGAAAGAAAGAATTCAGACAGAGCATGAGGGGTTACTGAATAGTTTGATGTGTATGAAAAGGATCGTATGGCTGGCTGTCACCAGATATCAACCTGTTCACCACCATCAAAACACCAAGCAGTGGTGGAAAGTATAGTACAATTTTAAGGTACTAGTAGTTTGAGTGTATCTACTTGATGCTACTTTACTTGTGTCAAATCGTGTTAGCTGTTAACTGAGTTTTTGTAGTCTTGTTTTATTTTCTACAAAGAAAAGTGAAAACATCTGCTGTGCAATAGAGATATTTGTAATACTTAGATAGTTTACAATGCAAATCCTCTTCCCTTTGACTACTTTCCAAAATAAAGTTTTTCATAATTCTAATGCAGTTGAAAATAAGTAGTCAAACTTATCTCCACCTCAACCTAGTACAACAGTAAAAGGCTACTTACACATTAATACATCAGTAACCCTATAAAGCAATATGTATCATAGAACACCATCAAACAAGTCAATTTCCTGCATAAGAAGTACTTTTATTCACAGTACATTTTGGCTGATAACACTTGTTGTGCTTTTACTCAAGTACACTTTTGAATGCAAGTATGTAGTATTTTTACATTGTGGTCTTCTACGTTTACTTAAGTTAAGTATCTGAATACTTGTTTCACCAGTAACACCAGCTGAGATATCCCTTGTAAGAATTCATCCCTCTGGGGTCCGGTAGTGGCCTGACACTAGTGATGGCTGAATGACCTATGAGTCTTTATTTTCTGAGCCCACTAGATGGCGCTCTCTGTTCAACAATTGGTTGAGAATATACTGAATTACAATGCCTTTCTTTTAAAACCAAGAGCGCCATCTAGTGGGCTCAGAAAATAAAGACACTGGTTCACGAAGCTTCATTTGGCACCTTGACACCTTTTTATGTTGGTTTGTCTTTGTCTGTCTGTTCTTAACTATGTGCCTTTGTATTCATATTCACAAATAATTGTTGTATTGCAGAACCTTTGTATGCCGTTTTCGTTGGTAAATTATTCAATCTATTTTTTGCCATCACTGCATGCATTTGATTATATTACTTTAATGAAATAAAAAATGTCGTATGCAGTTTCTATGTGTGATTGCTACTTTCCTGTGCCTCCACACTAAGTGCAGTGCTGAGGTTCCATCTTTATCATTATTAAAACCATCATAATCCATTTTTTAGGATGTATGTGTAGAGTTTTAAAATTTGTTTCTGTTTTAGAAAGATATTTATTCTACCTTACTGCTTTGTTACAGCTGATATAAGGACACCAGTTTCTGATTCTAATCAAGCTTAATTTTATAGTGAAATGTCCTGTAATAAAATAATAATGCTATCGAAGCATAGTTTTTCATTGAGTACAAAAATACTGTTAATAGATAACAGAAAGCATGATAATTTGTATGAAATTGAATGTATAGAATTATCAAATGTCTTGTAACTTCAAGCATTTAAAGTCCAAATAACTATAGTATCCCTATCACTACACACTTTTGTAAATCTTGTAATACAAACATGTCATTGAACAGGTTTCAACAAGTAGTCTATAACTGGTTCAAGAACAAATATATTTGCACCCATTTTGCTGACCAATTTAAATATTAGTCTAATTGTTGAGTAATGTAAATCCATATGGAAACGCTGACATCATGTCAGCCGGGACGTCCTGTCTCCTCCTCCTTTATGAATTACACATTCACTTCAACACAACTCGAGTCTTCTGGTCACCAAACAACAACCTGCAAAAGAGTGATATGTCTAGTATTGGTCATTCACAAAAGTATGATTTAATATCATGTTAAGAACATGGATGGACTACTGAACGGGCTTGTCGGGCACAGGCAAAACAACCACAAAGACACAAAATGACTACAACTGTTCTGTGTCACTTGAAGTTTTTTCTGTGGCTGTGCCCAGGGGCCCACTGTCTAAGTAAAGAATTCTAAGTAAAGGCATCACCCCTCCACCACCAGTTGCTGGTAGCTCATGGAGGACACAGTGGATTAAAAACGTGATGAACTCTTCATAAGAGGTCAATCTTGCAGTTTTTATGTCCTGCTATATCCAAAGCTGACTGTTAACTATTGTTCTTTCTCAGCTGGGACGTACAGCAACACACATCACTCAAGCTTTTTGGATGGAACAGTTAATATTAAACAGTTGCGCACTATTTGTTATGGTGTGGGTGGTTGCTTTGGTTGCTTTTTTCTCCTTTCTTTTGGTTTTTTGGTCCTGTCTTGTCTCCTCATGTTTGTGTCTTAGTTTCCTCCCTGGTCTTGTGTGGTAGTCTCTGTCTTGTGTCCCCCTCTGAGTGTCCGTATGTTCTGTTTCCTGTTTTGTTTTGATAGTATGGTTTCCTGTTTTGTCTAGTCTTGCCTAGTTTTACTTTTGTCTGTCTGATTGTGACGTATCACCTGTTTCTCGTTACCGCTTATATTTAACCTCTGTGTTCCCTTTGTCTCTTGTCAGATTGTTCTTGTATCTTTGTGCGGTGCTCTGCATCTTCCTGATAAAGTTTTTAATGTATGTTCCTGTGTATCCCTGAGAGTTTTTCCCTGCCTTTGTTCCTGTTTTTGTCTTGTCTTTTTTCTGGACCTTTTTGGATTTGGCTGTTTTGTTTTTTGCTCCCTGTGTTTTCTTGGACTCAATAAATCCTTGTTTACCTGCTCCCGCCTGCCTCCATTATCTCTGCTATTGGGTCCTTATTCCATTTACCCGTAACACTATTGGTTAAATAGTAATATCTGGACTGAACTAGCTAAAAGGCAAGTAGTGAGAAAGTCAGACTACTAAAGTGCATAGGGTTGAGCTACAGGAGCACAGTTTCTTGGTTCTGTGTGAGGTTAGACTGAGATCCAGTGGAAAAGGACGAGAGAGGTTGCTAATTTCCCACCAAAAAAAATCAATTAAGCAATGGAACGGAAAGGTTTGCACTGCTGACCTTTCAGCATCATATTGTGGCATATAAATAAAAAAAAAAAACACCATTGCAATTTCTGTATTTTTGATTTGCTTTCTTTGGCTCCACTATTAACAAGATGTGAACCATACCCCACACAAAATGTCAACCACTTGTACAGACATTGCTCCATAGCATCACTAGTGTTCAAAAACTCTGCAGGGTTAAGGTTGTATCACATTCACAAAAATCTAGAAAGCCTTTAACAATGAAAAGCTACCGCTGTGTTCTTAACTATACACACCTGATGAACGTGACAGTAAGCAGTGCACCAGAAGCGGGTCCCACCCAGTAGACCCAGTGGTGGTTCCAGTGGTTGGCAGCCACTGCAGGACCAAAGGCTCGGGCAGGGTTCATACAGGCCCCAGACACCGTCCCTCTGAAACAACAGCAGGTACATACCATCACTGTCACCCAGCTGGGGACCACAGTGATGCAGCTCAATGGTATGTATGGAAGTAGCAGTCAGATGTTCAGCAACAGACACACCCAAAATAGAAGTAATGCAATAGTGATTTAATTGTTGTTTTAACACACTTTAAAATCTCAAATTCTGCCCATGATGGTATAACATATTTAGAATGTTCATTCAATCAAAATCTTACCTAGATAGTTGATATGGATAAATGAGATAATGAGACCTTGGCCTATGAAGGTAATAAATAATTAACCTTGGCATCCATTTGATAACTGATCATAATAATAAATACACGTGTGGAGGAGGGTTGTGGCTAATATCGTTCGTCCGTTCGTTCATGTTTAATATTGTCTTCTGCATGTTTTTGACGGTAATCTAGGGGGTTGGCCGTCTGCCTGTTTACCGCCTGTATTCTTTTTATGCTGATTCCAGTACTTACAGACTTAGTATATTTAAATTTGGATACTTATATGCCAACAATAGCTGATTTAGATGATTAAGTACTATGCTACCATAAATGTAGGCTATCATGCAAGGTAATAAAACATTAACACTCTTTTTATGGGTCAGTCTCCTGGAGAGAATTTAAAATAAAATGTTGTTGCAATGCGGTGAGTGTGTCCAAAGATTGGAAGGCATTTTGTTTTAGAAAAGAGTACAGAGCCCCCCCCCCATGAGAGCTGTACTATAAGGAAAATTGATGAATGTTATGAAAGTGATTGATTGTCAGAGGAATAAGAACGGCTTTGTTTAATTAAACTTGCAGACAATCTAATTGAACTGCTAAATAAACAAATTAAATATGGAAAAATGTGTTTTTAACAGACTTTCTTTTTGCTGTCATGACCTCAGTATTTCAAAAGTTCTGGCTTCTGCTCTGGCTGTGATTTGAAGGGACAAATGGAATAAATAGTGATGACTTTTCTTCAGAGGCTCTTACCCAGCAAATATGTTGGCTGTCACAGTGAGGCCGATGCAGAAAGGAGCCGACGGTGAGCGGGTTTGGCCGTTGACGGCCCCCATGCACACCACAGTGGTGAGGAACAGGGTCATCATCACCTCTGCCATAGTGCTTTTACCCAGATCATTGTTCACAATGTTAAAGGCCCCTCCGAGGGAAGCATTATACACATCAGTGGGGTAGATTACCTAAAAGTACAACAAATTAAATGTATATCATCCAGTGCATAATAAAATTGACTGACGGCAATAGTTTTTATTCATTTTAAACCTTTGGTTTTTTTCTAGCCAACAAAGCATGCCAGAAAATCAAGACCATCAAGGGTTCATATCCAACCTGCGGCAATTTCCTGCATGTCTTCCCCCTTTCATGTCTAAGCTGTCCTAATGATTAAAGGCAGAAATGCACCAAAAAATAATCCTTGAAAAAAAAAGAAGATAGAAATTGTGTTTTATTGATACACAATTTCAACAAAAGTCACAATTATGAGATATGTCCAAACGTTTACCTTACTTAGTCATAATTGCAGATAAGTAAAACGTTTAACTTACATTACTTAAAATATAATATAAATTCAAAATCTTGATATACTGAGTCAAGATTTTAAGATATTGCATACTTTTCACTTATTAAGTAAAAATCATGAGACAGTCAGATTTTTTTATTTATCATCTAACATTTTAACTTATTATTTCAAATGTTGGACTCACTACGTCAACATTTTTCATTTATTATCTAATATTTTTTTTACCTACTATTTCAAATGTAAAAAAGAGATACTGAGTCAACATTGCAACTTACTAAGTCAAAATGACAGAATGGTAAGTCAAAATAATATTTAAACCTATTATCATGTATTTTTGACTGAGTGCAAGTTAACATTTTGGCTTATAATGACTTTTATTATGACTAACTTTTATATTTTGTTTTCCTTTTCCTGGCAGAGTTGGGCTTACATCAATTTTCTCACCTTGGTCAAACCAGCACCGACCATGCCTCCACACATCTGAGCCAGGACATACGGCAGCAGCAGGGAAAGCCCCGTCCCTCCACACAGGTAGACGCTCAGAGACACCGCAGGGTTAAAGTGGCCCCCACTGTGATAAACATAATGAACTTTACCCTGTCTCTTAATGGTGTTATAAACTGATAACAGTGACACCTATCCATAACATGGGGTGAAATGAATTTGCAAATGATTGTTTTGTATCTGTACTCACTTTGTTGTATCAAATAGAAGTCAGTGAGTGACAAAAAAAAGCTTAGGAAGCTTAGTAGTGCCTGATTTGATATGGTTGTGCTATCAAAATCTCAGTAAACACACTAACATTTCAAGGGAAAATCACTTTAAAATAAGAATTATAGTTTAAATAAATCAATGTATGTTATCTTTGGCTCCACATGTGATTTTGGGAGGAAAATAAAACTTTTTTGTAAAAACAAGACATGCTCAGTCAGCTCACACACATACAATATCAAGCATTTGACACTGTTTACCTGATTTGCCCGAGAACCATGATCAGCACTCCCAGAGCCAGTCCATGTGCCACGGCGGGCTGGATGACGCCAACTGCTCCCACATTCCCAATAACAGATGCACACCCCACAAACACAAACAGGCTGGTCCCGAACAGCTCAGCCAGGCAGGGCTGCACATACTGCTGAAAGATGTATCTCTTCTTGTTGGTGTCGCCTCTCTCCGCTGACGGCTCTTCAATAGCTATTGTGAAGACCCCTGTCTTGGTTTTTCTTCCTGCCATAATGAAGAAAAAAAATAAAATAAAATATTCTACCCTGTGCGCCTTGTTTCTCTGGTGGACCACAGCCTGTACTGGGTGATCTGATGAGAGTACACTTATCTATATGAGTTATACGGATGATCCATTAAGGACATACGCACATCCCCATTTTTTTTTTCTCTGATGCCCCACCTTCCTGCAATTGTTTATACTCAAAGGCAATCCAGAAAACCTCATAAAATTATAGTACTGTTAGTTATACAGAACAGCAACACATATTATAGTATATATAGTTATATATAGTTTTCTATCTTTTAAATTATTGTAATACTCTGAAGAGTGTAATAATCTGAAGACTGTAAACTTGTTTTTTCATGTTAAACCTGCTATATCTGATTCTTTTTTTTTGGCCACTTTCACGGAGCGGAAACAAGCTATGAACACAACACTTGATACATTATCACTTTTAAGTTGATATGGTGACTATAGTAGCATTGGTGAAAAAGGTATTTAAATATTTTACTTAAAGCTGCAGAAGGTAGAATTAAAAAAACAAAAAAAGCCCACCAGAATTGGATCAGTTAGTTTAGAACATAGTATAGTATGAATTAAAGCTGCTTTAAATTATGTGAATAACTGAATATAGATTGCTATATAAATGTAGGGCCTTACAACACAATCAAATTTATAGCACACAGTTTAACGTAACACACAAAAGCAGTCATTCAGCCTACATAGTGATATCAGCATGTGCCTCAAACTGCAGATAACCCAGCTGATAGTCAGATTAAAAGAGTCCATGAGAAAGTTTATAAATAAACAGAACACAATCTTACACAAAAGTACATTTTTATTCAACTACACTTAAACTGCCATGATCAAATATATTCTATCACAAACTAATGTGTCATGTCCTCTTTGCTGTTTGAAACTTGGCTCAAGAATAGAAAACATTTTATGGGCAAATGTTAATAAACCATTAAGGTAGTTGCAATGTAATGCATTTCTTGCAGTTTGACACTAGTTCTTTCGCATGCATGTATGTATATTTTGTAAGAAAATGAGTCTGGAAGTGCAATTGATTAATAAATAATAAACAAAATGGCAAATAAAACCCAGAAAAGGACAAATATATGACATCTGAAAACATTGCACATTCATTAATATCCAACACAAGCGGGCAGATTTTGAAATGATACTTTTGTTTAAGTGATTGTGTAGTCACAGACAAAATATGTGTGTAGGCAAGTTAATAAAAAACACACTTGATCTATTTTACAGTTGGTAACTCAGTGCCAGTGTAAAGACACACCTCTTCAAAGTTCTTAATCTAATCATCTCTTATCTTGCAGATGTATGGAGTTACAAAGGACGCTTATCAAATCACAATCTGCTGATGCCGCAAGTGCTCATAGAGGAACAGCTCCCCGACAAGAGCTGCATGGAGAATACGGGCTTCTTCTTTCCCAATGTCTCCTTTCGCACCTCTTCTCCTGTCGTTGATTTTGGTGTAAATACAGGTAACGCATGTCCAACAGTGGGGCGGTTTCACAATCAAAATGCCAACTGTGACAGACCTAAGGAAACAAAACATGACCCAATCTTGTAAATGACCACAAATCAGACATTGCAACGGGGGGGGGGAAATGGTTGGAAATATGAAACATTTAAGACATATAAGCAAGGCTGGGTATTACCACTGATTTCCTGAATTGATTCGATTTCAATTCACAGGGCCCCAATTTGATAAAATATCAATTTAATTAGGAATATTTTAGTTACAATACCAATTTTGCTTGGATATAAAAGAGATTCTTATAAAACTAATGCTGTGAATTATACAAGGAACCCCCTAGCCTGGTGCATTATTAAAACATAATAATAAGAATCAACCCCCCCAAAAAGTTACATAGAGACAGAAAAAAAAAGCACTAAAAGAGCTTTCTTTAGTACAAGGTGTGATGCAGAGACATACCTAAAGCCATACATCTGTGAAAATGGCCATGCCAGTTGTTCCCTCGCCAAAATGTAGCATGTCATGGATTCCTTAGATCATCTAGTTTCATGATACCAATATCTTCACTCTAGCTTTAAAACAGACCCTCTTAAATGATAGATTTTAATAATCAATATTGCATTATTCAAATGAAGATCAATTTGAATCATAAAATGGATTTCTCAAACCCAGCCCCACATATAAGTAACGCAAAGTAAATAAACCAACGTACTGTATGTAGATGACCCTGAAACTGACTCAGTTTCTTCTACAGCTAACATACCCAATTTATTTAAATGGAAGTGTAACATAACTGGGCATTACCCAGATTGAGTTTGTCCTTGGTGGCCCAGCAGATGCTGTAGTGTTGAAGCAGTTGTTGCAACAGCTCCTTCTCATCCAGGAACTCCAGACGCTCAATTCTACAAGAAACAAAAGACGTATTTCATTATCTGTTCAGGATTGGGATCTTTCCTGTCAGGCTATATACAGATGACATAATCATTCTGCAGGGTTTGCAACTGATGCACCAAGACTCAAGCTTCTAAATTACCAGGGTGAAAATATCACATCATTTGTTTGTTTCACCGAAGGGGATGTTTCAATGTCTACTGGTTGTTGATCAAATTCAATGCGAGTCATCAATCAATAACACTAACTTTAAGGACTCATGTTTTAAAAAAGTGAGTGTGCTATATAAATACTGTTAATACATATTCCGAATTGTTGCCTTTAAACGTGCAGTTAGGACTTCTGTACTATTACGATGTCAAAACTTTACTAAATGTAAGTACAAAGTGCTGCTACAGTGCATTCCCCAGCTGCAATGACTAAAGAGACTTAGAGAGCGCAGATGTGGAAGACCTGGAAACGCTGACCAATCAGGGTAGACTGGGCGTTTTTTTTGGGATGGGGGCTTCAAGAGACAGGCGGAAAAACTAAGTGTTTCAGACAAAGGGTAAATACAGGTATATTCAGACATACATAAGAAACATAATGTGTGTTTTGTTTTTAACATTAAAGCACGTAAGCATGTTCTAGGTGAAACTCAAAAGTGTGAACATTAAATGAGCAAAATACGACCCCTTTAAATCTGAGTTACATTATACAACTCTATTATTAAAACATTCCTAAATCAGAGTAAAGGGGTATTCTAGCAATTTAGTTGATATCATAGTACAGCACTCTCAGAAATTTGGTGAACTAGCGAGAGACAGATTAAAAGAGAATAGCCATAATTGATGCAGCAGAGGATGAGATATTCAGATTTTTAGTTCCTATGATTCAAGCTCCAAAAGTCCAGATGCTACACTTTCCATAATGCAACTCTTTGGTTGAACCCTCCACCTGGTATATGTTCATGATGCAGATTTTATGTTAAAAACTTTTCAAAGTATACAGTATATCCAACAAATAATGGAGTACTAGAGCAGTATTTTGGCCTGCATTACCTTCCCACATCATCCTGGGGGAGCATACTGTAGACTGTCATCATGTCCAGAGCATCAGCATGCTCCCAGCCTGTCTTAAGGAACCGCTCCTTCTGCAAACACACATTAAAACACTGTACTGATCTCTCAAAACATCAGACCCTCAAATCATTCTTTGGATACATTTTGGATATGACAGTTACTGGCCGTACAGAGCCGCTCAACTCAAAAACCTCTGGAAAAACTAACACTTAATTGTTGATTTGGTTGTAAAATATTGCGTTTTAGTATTGAGGTTTACCTGAGATTCCAGAGACTGGCAGGCCTCCACTCCTGCCAGGTTGCACTGGCGACGCTGCAGGTTCTCGATCATCACCTGGCCAAATCGATCGCTCATGTTCAACTGGACACAAAGATCATGGTGAGTGGATGAAGCCATACATTAGGCTACATTATTAAATCTCTGCTCAAATGCACACATTCTACTTCTGTCCATTCGAGTATAAATATAAAACCCAAGACACTTGCATAAGGTGTCACATGCATAACAGGAGGCAACAACTGTGTTCTTTTGCTGTACGGGATGAAGTCATTGGTCTTGTTTACCTGTTCATAGTTGATGAACATGGCGGTGTGGAAGGTTTCTGCAGCCCAGTGAACTACATTGGAGGACTGGGAGGGCGTCATGTAGACCAGCACACACTCAGACAGGAGCAGTGTAGGTAATCTGGGAGTGAGGACAGAAGTACATTTAACCACAACAACATCACCAGAAAGCACTCAGAGATGCCTTAACTCTGCCAAGGCCAAACAAGCCTGTACATCTAATATTTAAATTTTTTGTTTTCAATTTCATAATCTTTTATTCTGTTATCTGGATCTAGATACGCATCAATGTTGAAGATAATGCACATTTTTTTATTCAGCTAAGCACAGTCGAAAATAGTGAAATTGTTCATAAATCTTGCAGTGTTGAAAACATAAATGGATCAGGAGAGACTTTAAAGCAGTTCCCCTTATCCACCATATCCCATTGATATTTGTAATGTTTTTGAGATGTCTTGCTAATTACTAACAAAGAAACTAAAAAAAATCATCATCTACACAAAATCCATCATATCCACAGAGGAATATTACATTTTCACTCCAACCTTTAGTCTGGGCAGACAGAACACAATTGAGTCTCTCGCTCTCAAAACAATTAGGACTAATAATAAAAAAAATTTTAAAAACTACATTTACACATTCATATTTGGCAGCTCAATGAAAAAGACAGCCTCACTCAGTCAAACTTCCCTGGATAAAAGTAATAATGTGTGAGTTACGAGCTGGGGCCATAGAAAACATCCCATCATACAAAAAAAAGGATATCTGTGTCATCCAAATATATTAAAATGGCCATGTGGATTGGACCACTGCCACCTAAAAACAATTAAGAATCCAAACCCCTTGAAGTTTAAAAGGTGGCTTTAGGATGTTTGCTCCTTCACAAATAACTCAATCCATGTCAATTACGGTGGACTCCAATAATTTAACAATGGAACAAATTATCAAAGCCTCCACAGAAATGTCTCAAACTGTGCTTAAATACACTGCTTACATGTTATGCTACCACTCTCCTTGAAGTAGCCAGATTTTGGGCTTTCTGTTCTGCCGCTCCTTGGATCTGGAATGCCCTCCCCGACCATCTGAGGGCACCTCAAACCACTGAGATTTTTTTTAAAAAGGTTGTTTTTAGCAGAACTTATGAGTTTTAATTAACCCTGCAAGTCGTTCTATTTGTATTTTATATATATACCATGCTTTTATGATCTTAACTGTAGCACTTTGAGATTTGCTCCAAATGTAAAGTGCATTACAAATAAAATCTATTATTATTATTATTATTATTATTATTATTATTATTATTATTATTTCAAGTCACCAGGAGGTAGTGTTTGATACTCATAACATTCGGTGGAGTATCATTTTCGGACTCTAGACGTCAGAAATTATATCTGCATTACAGCCATACAGACGCTCACTCGAGTGACTCTGTTATCTAGAGTTACTCACTGTGAGAAAAAACAGAGATAAGCTTCAATTCTTGGATTTCTAAAGACATGCTGGGAAAACTGACAGATGGACTTAATCCACCAAAATAAAATATCAACCTCGGGTTAGTATACGCTTTCTTCCAAAATTGAAATTGTTTGCCTAGCATGACTAGTATGATGCATGAAATATAAAATATAAAAAGTAAGTTAAAAATATCTCTTCACATACTCTGGATTAAGCTGGAACTTCTTCAGTTTTTCATCCAAATTAGAGATGTCTCTGAGGTCTGCTCCAATGATACAGTAACGGTCTGAGTCAAGGCTGTGGGCATCTGAGCGAACAAAAAACAAAAACACACATTGTGAGGAAGATGCTAAACAGACCCACAGAAAGAGTTTCAGACCTAAACCACATAGATATTAATGATTGCAACTTGTGTTCATTACCTAGTAGTAAGGAGTCTGTTGAGTGGGTTTCGATGAGGGGTTTGGACAGAGGTGGTTTGGTCCTAGTTAAAGAAAAAACACCATTAAAATTCATAACCCAAACTGCAACAATAAACTTGGCTGGCTACGATCAGACATTTTACATGCTATACTATCTGTTGATAGATCTCTGCTATTAAAAGCATAATATATGTATAGATTACATACACTCAGCTGCTAGGATATATAGTTATACATATGTACATTACACCTAGCAATATAATAAATCAAATGTTTTTTGATGAAGTTATGTTATGCTTAAAGCAAATTTACATATAATATACAACAGACATCCATACATACAGTACATGTGATGATAACATGCAGTATAAACACCCTGCCACTGTTCCTTGAATTTTCTTGTACAGCAGCTGTTAATGTAGCTCTGTCTCCCTCTACTGATCTTGACCCGATATTGCAATACCAAAAAAGAAGGAAACCTGTGCTGCTTAATGTTTTTCCTTATTATGACAGTTATACTAACTACCTAAAGCTTAAATTCAAATGAGATTTTCCTCATAAATATGCATTTTTAATGCAGTGAGGTATTGCATTATATATATAACCATCAAAACCAGATCTTCTACTATGTAGATTGTGGCTGATCTGGTTCATGTATGCCACCCAATACGGGGAAAAAATAAACAAGTAATAATAGTTAGCATGGTTGTCTTACTTGATATAGTGTATTTTCCTGGCCACAACTGTTGGAAAATCAACTTCAAAGAACTTCCGTGGCATGAGGTTTTCATCCTATAAAACGTACACACACACACACACACACACACACACACACACACACACACACACACACACACACACACACACACACACACACACACACACACACACACACACACACACACACACACACACACACACACACACACACACACACACACACACACACACACACTTTTACTTTGAGGCTAGTCCAGTGTATATGCTGCAAAAGCCACATCAGACCAATGCTGAGTCACATTTGCAGCAGAGTCCTGCAGTGAGCTGCAATGCTGCAAACCTTAAGTCTCCAAAATGTGGTGTCCAGCCCAGCACCCAGGTTGATTACTTGACAGTCACACTCTGCTTTCCTTATAAACGCATCAAGGAGATGGTTAACTCCTTGAACGCGGGCATAGTAACCTGTCAAACAAGATAAGTAGACAGTAAAATAAGCTAATAAAAACACACACATGGGCTACGTCACATACAAAAAGACATTCCTCAGAGCGTTTTGTATTGCGGCTCAGCAATGTAGCATTTTAAATACTATCACTATTAGGGGTGTTGCATCGCTGAGCGGACTTGGACGACTGTGAATCGATGCAGTGACAGCCCACAATCGATTATTGCCTACTGATGTTACTTGTTTCCGGTCGCTGCCTTTCTTGTTTTTGCCTTTCGCCTGTGTTCAGACTCCACTACATTCAGGAAGTTTCTTTTTTTAAAACAGCAGATACATACGTATATGTGACTGCTTGAATGTGTTGATGAAAACCATGAGTAGCAATATATAATAATATTGAGGAGGTGACGCATCGTGATGCATCATGATATTTAATCGGTTTGAATCATTGACAGGATAATTGTCATCGAATTGTGAGACCAGTGAAGATTCACACCCCTAGTGGGAATCACCAGAGGCCCGACGATACGATATTATCACTATACTAATGTCAAGATACGTTATTATGTATGTGGTCATTTAAACATATAGCGATATTCTGCAATTTATCACATTTTTCTAAATTTAAATTGTCCACAAAGGAAAACATGTTCTATCTAAAAAGATATTTGCTTATCTCACCCCTGCAAAATGGTATTGTCAAGCAATTGTATTTTTGTTACATTTACACGTGCAATTTATATTAAAAAAAGATCGATACTGTATACAATACAGTACTTGACATGAAAAATATGGTGATACCATGTTGTGTCAATTTTAATCCCCACAGCTAATCACTATCACTAATAAGATCATAAACATTACAGCTGACAACTCCTCACTAACCACACTGTAAAGAGAGGTGTTTATAGCTGGTCAAATAGACAGTTGTCGTCACTGAACTGCCTGCACACATTTGTTTTTAAACCTTACAGTATGGCGCTTAGGAGGGACTTGCTGCCGACGAGATGTTCATTTTATGTACTGTTGATCCTATGACTCGTAGTGCCACTCTGGAGTAAATATCATGATGACATCATGATGACATGAATCATTTTAACAAGTTAATGAGTTACTAAGGAATAAAGTAAAAATGTGTGTGAAAGAATAGTGTTTCACTCACCTCTATTTATTTCAGGTGCCTTCCGCTCCCCTACAGATCTTACAAAATACTGGATATAGGGGTCCTTCCAGTAGCTTTTACTGGTAGCAAACCTAGTATATGAATTATAAATATGATAAGGAGGTGACATACAATACATATTTTAAAGCTCTAATGAAACATTTTTATTATTATCATTTAATCAAATTACCCCTCAAACGTTCTGCTGATTGCACCAAGGATTTAAGACCCAGCTCTATTATATCTGTGTACTACATAATATGTGGTCATACTAGTAACTTACATAAATTACGACTGAGAGCTTTCATTTAATGTTGGAAAACGTTACTTGATTACCTGTACTATAACGTTAGAGTAGTATGTTAATTCTTTCATGCAGCATTACCTTAAATATGCATTTACTACTTCTTCAACTTACGTCACTCTTGGTGCAATTAAAGCCAATGACTGTCAGGTTAAAGTTTGCTGCTGCTCTTACCTTTTGCATATAGTTGCATCGTCACAGGTCGCCCTCACTGCTTCATCAGCAGTATCCGAGTCTGTGAAGGGTTGCCGAGCCGCCATTAATAATCTTTTTTTCTATCGTTATATAGTTAACATTAAAACTGTACGCGTTCCCTAACCTCGTCCACCTGCTTTACACTGGCTAGCTACAACAAGCTAACTTGCTAGCTCTATTTTGACAGGTGCGGGTTATTAAACAAAACGGGGAAGAAGAAGAATAAAACTATAATTGTAGTCGGGTTGCTCAACTACTTGTGTATAGTAAACAAACTACGAGTTGGGTGAAAATATGCAGAATTTAACGAGGGAGTAATATTTTTCCTAATAACAACTCGTAGCGAGAAATGTAAGAACACTTCCGCCCATATGATAAACACTTCCGGTTAGTATTTTTCAGATTAAAAGTATCACAGCAAAATGTTACACACGAATAAAATAAACCTTTATAAAATACACCTACCACCCAATCCCAGCATTGTTTTTTAATGTAAAATATGTGTCTAAATTATAAACCAATTGCACCTCCACTTATGTCTGAGGTGCTCATTACTGTTTTGCACTAAGCATCATTTTATGCTAGACAGAAATAGGAGGGTTTAGCCCTGAAACAGTGGACTATTGACCTGAAATTCACAAACTGTCATAAAACTTGGCAAAGCAAAGAGATGATTTGTGGAGTGTGTTTTATAAAGACTTGCCATGTGTATGTGACAATAAAGTACCTATACCTTTCCTTACTTACGTAGGGTCACTGGTTTCTGAATGGCCTTTACATTTAAAACATTATTTGTAATGATTATTTACCCCTCTTCTTGTCTCAGTTAGTAGGTATCTTAACTAAATTCAGAATTTAAAAAAGAGAGAGAGGCTATAATGGATGTATGTAGGATTAACTAATCAAAACAGCTCCTGTAAGTGTTCGGCGGTGATCGTTGTGCAGTTTGTAGCTTGAACTATAACATAATAATATTAAATCTGACTTTCTTCTCTTGTGGGAAGCCCATTAGTCTCTCTTGAAATATAAAGTACTGTTTCTGAATTTAGATGCATGGAATATTTAACACATATTTGATCATTGTTCTAGCATTACCACCAAGTGTCTCCTAACAAAATGATATGAGTTTATATTTTTATTCCATTTTCCACTTCAGGTGTGGATCTCTGACAGCTTTTCTGTATAATGCTGCTGACTGTCACATTGATGCATCAATCATTACAATTGTATGTAGAAATCGAACAGAAGGTCTTCCTTATTCATTCAAAAATAATGGGTAATTGTCATATTTACCCAAATAAATATCTTAATTTCAGTGTGTTATCAATGCACTGGCAGATAAAGTGCGCACCCCTACCTTTTTTTATACAATTATAATATTATAATTTTTTTTTTTGAATATTTCCTTGTCAATGCAAACATTTTTACTTTGCTCTTATCAGATGATGGTATGCACATTGCAAAACGGGAGCTTAAGCCCAGCTTTTTACATGCAAAACAATTAAAAGAAACCTCATATGCTACATAACAAGCAACATTAGGAATTCGGGATTCAGTATTTGTTATGATGCCACTTTTTATTATCATTGCAGTACAGGATTTTTTCTCCATCTGTTCTATACAGTGCTCACATTATGATCAGGCTTTTGCAGTTGCTGCCCCGAGAATCTGGAACATTTAGTTAGCCCCTGATATTCGCACTATCACAGCTCTTTTTAGGTCCAAACTCAAAACATATCTGTTTAGTCTGGCTTTTAATACGTCGCAGTGATGTGACAATTTCATTCTTCTGTTTCTTTGTAACCTTTTCTAATTATATGTTCACTCTTTCTATTGTAGGATATGTTTTTTTTTACTCTTGGTTTCTGATGTTAAGCGCTTTGGCTACAGGTGGTTGCTGTAAAGTGCTGTATAAATACATTTTTATTTGAGTTGATATGAGCACCGGGTTGTCCTGTCAGTGTCCAGGGGGAGGTGGTGCTGTCTGGCAGATATGCTGCTGTGCTCTAACGTTATTTCCTGCTGCTCTCTGTGTGCTGCCAGTGGCAGAGGTGAGCCTCTGCTGCCTGCTGTTCACTCGGCTCCTGCTCGGCGCTGCTCTGCTGTGGGAGAAAGCGACCGACGGATTATCCAGCTCGGTAACGTTAGCTCGTTGGCTAACGGGTCAAGTCCGCAACCGAGAAGAGCCATGAAAAGCCACCGGAGCCAATGAAAGCTATTCACGGCTTATTTCGGGGCTTTAATGTACGGAAATATACAAAGAAAGAGGTTCGCGGATCATGCAGTCGCCCCCAACGGGAACTTTTCTCTAGAATTTCCACTTGGGAAAGGCTAGCTTAGGGGCTAGCGAGGCTACAAACTATTTTTAATTGGCTTTGGGCTCAATGGCTCCTGCTTGTTTTTCCCTGTCATAGCGACAGCTTGGGAAATTAAAACAGGGAGAGGCCCTTCATGACAAACCAAAGCCCGGTTTTGAAGCGTAACTTCGGAAGACTAGACTGACACGGGACCGAAAATGAAGAAGCAGTTCAATCGGATGAAACAGCTCGCCAATCAAACAGTTGGCAGGCAAGTATTGAAGTCAGCGTCGTTTACCAGAAAGCTAACTTTAGCAAACGCACTTTCTTTTGGTTTTTCTCACCTGACTTCCAAGGCTTGTCAATTAAATGTAATTGTTAACTGTCCCCTGTAGGCTACTTCTCTCTGGCTTGCTTCCTATCAGTCATGGCAATGAAATGAAAAGAGACAATCTAATCAGTTGGCTGTGTAGACAGACTGTAAGGACAGTCTTCTTACATGTGTGAATCAGTTGCTTTTAATGGCTGAAAACCAGCTTTAGGGACATGCCACGTAAATCAAATGGTTGTGGGAATGCTTTCCTTGTGCATATGTGTGCAATACTCCTTCACACTGCTCTCTGAACCCAGATGTCCTCAAAAACAACACAAATATCACAAAAATGCTAGTTACCCAACAGGCCAAATATTGTCAAAAGTAAAAAAATATATATATATATGTGTGTGTGGGTATATATATTATTAAACCCCTTTCAACTGCAGACATTTTTGATACTAGGAAAAGCACAGGTGTATTCAATAACATTATTGATGGCTGCATTCCATGTCCTGGTATTGTGCATGCTGACTCACTGGAGTAGATACTGGGACACTTATTAGAACTGAGCCATCTTTAACGTTATCTTTTCCTACTATGACAAGTCAAAATGGGTACTGTGAAACTGATAACAGACACCAAATTATGACAATGTATTGTCAATGTTATGTATGTATTGGGGGGGTGTAACAAGACTAATATGCTGCAGAAGTGGATGAGCTCTTATACTCTGCACCATAGAGCATGGTTCACTTTCACTCCGTGCTTATAAAGTGGCAGTAATAGCCTTCCCCATTTGTGAAACAATATACACTCATCTTCAACCAGACATCAAACTTAAATATATAAAATGGATTAATGTGTGTAAGTGGTGGATAAGTGTCTGTCTCCACTCCAACCATTATCTCCCTCTGAACTCATAACACACTGCAGTGTCTAAGCTATTAAGTGAATGAATTCACCCTCTGAAAATATATAACTTTGAACAATGACGATGCATTCAGCAGTGTTTAGGCTTGTTAACTAGAGCCACCATGGTGATGCTGCTGTGTGATGAGACACGGTGTCCCTCTGTAACTGAAGTAGCATGGCTTCCAGCCTGGCCTTGTGTGGACAGGAGGGTGAGACACACCAAATTATGTTTTCATCATGAGAGTTTGGCTTTCATGATGTGTCTATTTTGTGGTTGTCAATGTGTGCCAACAGTGTTTGGCACCTCAGGCAAACAGCGGGTGCACCCGAGCACTGTCTGAATGGTTAAAAAAAAACTAAAAAAGCTACCGGCAGGCTGAAAACAATAATGTGTCATTTCAAATTAGGCAAAGGCAGCGTTGCCACATAGATTATATTTTCAACATTTAAAAAGAATGAAATATTTCCATGTTAACATAGAATTTCAGTTGCCTTTATAAGTTGCTTTATCTTTCCTGCATTTCACATAATCTGATAAGGAATAAATAATAGAGGACAAGATGTTGCTAGAAGAAAAAGGCATAACATTTGCGACATAAAAAATGTACCTCTATTTATTAAAGCAGGATATGTGGGCTATGGCCTTTCATCAGAGGTACACATTTTTTTAATAAATTACTTTGGGCTCTGGTACTTTGGGGCACCGTTGTAGTACTCATAATTTCTTTACTGCAGTAAATTAGAACTGAAGAGAGTGTGTGTGTGTGTGTGTGTGTGTGTGTGTGTGTGTGTGTGTGTGTGT
Organism: Percina caprodes; assembly: GCA_013375575.1. Classification (NCBI taxonomy): domain Eukaryota; kingdom Metazoa; phylum Chordata; class Actinopteri; order Perciformes; family Percidae; genus Percina; species Percina caprodes. The sequence continues at coordinate 625,663 of JABXJD010000203.1, read as the reverse complement.
GTGTGTGTGTGTGTGTGTGTGTGTGTGTGTGTGTGTGTGTGTGTGTGTGTGTGTGTGTGTGTGTGTGTGTGTCTTGTCACTTGTATTCACATATAGGGTTAAATCCTTCGAGCACTCATACACATGGCCTTCTGAGTAAGTGTGCATACTCTGTTTTGTCCATTAAGTTTGCATCTGCAAAAGTCCAAAAAGAGTGGAAAGGCCCTCTCAGCTGCCCCCCTGGGTTCCTGTGATTGTGCAAAGCCAGAACACTGTGTCCAGCATGCAGCCGCTCAAAGGAAGTCTCTCCTTCTTCTTCTACAAACAGGAAACTGCCTCCCAGAGACGGTGCTTTCTAGAGAACAGGAGAGAGAAATCTGGGGAGATTGATGTGGAGAGAGAGTGTAACTGAGGTGCAGGGTAAAACCGTATGTGACTCATGCCAGGGAACATGTTAAAAAAATGTTATGTCTTTGTGGAAGCAAATTTCAGTTTGCCAACATTTAAATCTCTGGCCCTATAAATGCTATGCTTTTGCTTGCTGCAGGTTAACATTGTCAGGTAGTTAACCCCTTTTAAATAAAATGGCATATACATAGGGTATTGTAGGCTATAACCGATATCTGCATAAAGATAAACTAACAATCATGCTCCACAGACTGAGGATACACTCATTATTCTGCACTTTAAATGTGATGTTTAAGTTTGCTTTTAAATTCTGTTTTGCTTGTGACAATGACATCACAACGGACTACCTGAAAAAAACACCTTAGATACGTTTTTCTGTAGCTGAGAAAGGTGATAATCTTCCAATCAAGAAGTGTGGACAAAGGCTTCTAACAATGGGTGGTCCAAAGGTAAAGGGTACAATGGTCAAGAGAATGAGGAGACCTTATAGCTGTCGGACCTAATCAGGTGAACCAACAAAACACATCTGAGATTATTTGGGGCGTCTGAACTGTTAAAATTGTCTATCAAGCTTAGTTCATTATCTTGCTTTACTCAAGTGAACTACTGGCAGCTGGTAGAAGCCACTCTGCAGGTTGGTTGCAAACATTTCAGAGTGGCATTTTGTGATAAATTGGGTTTCCCGCCATGTACTATAGTGGAGGTGCCCTGACTTGCTTTAAATTAGGGGGTCCTCCGCTATTGTCATTGGAAACAATTAGATTTTTAGGCTTATTAAAGCCATAGTTTTTAATTTTAGGAAAATACAATTCCACAGCAACTTAGCATAAAGACTGGTAACAGGGAAACAGGATTGATGCTAGAATGGAGTCACCAAACAAAACTAGCATTCTGTGCAAGTGTCAACACTTGGGCCTCAACTTGATTATTTGAACCCTGTTACAACGCTCACATTGAGTTTGGCTTGGTTGGTTGCAACATTAGCATAACGCCAATCAATTCATCAATACAGACATGAGCTTACAGCAATGTGATGAATGAATGAACTCTTTTAACTACAGGCGCCCCCGTTCTGTAGCTCAGTGGTTGCCACAGCGGGGTCAACAAAATCACAAATGGTTGAATTATCAAACCGCTGCACTTCAACCGAGAGATGTGACAGAATATATACAGTTGCATCATAATCAATTCTTTCCCTTGAATCCAAAGTTTTTATGTTAGTTTTTTTTTTTTTTTATGATTCACCTAAATATTTACTGTTTACGGTACTGCTGACGTCGACTACATCATAGATGGATAGGATTAATCTTTTTTGCATTTTCCAGCAAAACAGACCAAAAGCAGAACATGCAGAAAATATGTGTTGTGTTACAAATGAAATCAATTTTAGACTGACTGACTCTGGTGTGCATTCTTCTAAGAAAGCAATTAGTTTTTAGAAATGGCTCATGCTATATTGCCTCTAGAAGTGTATTATTCAACTTTTGTTTTAGTTAAAGAAGGAAAAAAAACATTACTATCAAATCACAAACCTTCTAGAATCACAATAAATGAAAATCGCAATACAAATCCAATCATGTAGGAATCAAATTGGGACAACAGCATATTGTCCCAGCCCTAATATTCAAAAACAACAATGTTCTTTCTAGCACAATGCTATGCTATCTAATGTGGAGCTATTGTATTTGGAAGTCTTTGATTCACTCAAGGGGGAGTTGTTTTGAAAAGCCACGTTTCCCACAGGGATCAGCAAAATGTCACCGTTAAATTAACAAACACAGGTGACTCTGGGCGTTCTCCCTGTGTCTTTCCAGGCCAGTGCCTCGAGGACAAAGATGTGTGTCAGCTGGGATCGCTTTGTTGTGCTGCTCGTGATAGACGAGACCTACAGTATGAGGCTAGGTTGCTCTTTGTTTGCTGTCAGTCATTTTTGCTTTCATTCCATTTTCTAAATTGATAAGGCAGAAACATGCGGCATGACTGTGGCAAAAATGAGGATGTTAACCATAACATCAATATTCCTCAGTTACAGGAAGCTAACATACCATTGGGCTGTCTTCTAAACTAAAGGATCCTCAACAAACAATGTTTAGGAAAACTGAACACGTCTCAGGATTTTTTTAAATGTTCGAGAAATTGTCACGATACAAGATCTGAAACTATCTGATGAAAACTAATTGCTGAGAATGTTATTGATTAATCATTTGAATCACATTACACAAAAATGTGAAATATTTTATGATTTAAGCTTCTCAAATGTGAGGAATTGCTGTTTTAGAGTTTAGAGGTCCTTTCCTTAAAACAAAAGAACTTTAATTTCAGTTTGGACAGTTTATGTGTCTAAAATATTGGAAAAGCTAGAGCAGATGATTTAAAAATAACACTCAAAAAGCATAACTTGCTAAAGAAATCCACTGGGGACCAACTACATTCATTAGATCTAAATGATCAATGATTTTTTTTTTTCACATTCATTCAGCTTAGGTGCTGCCCAGAACAGCTTGGGTGCGTCTCCTTAAAGCTTTATAATGGTGAAGGAAACCCTGTAAATATTTATTAATTGTTACAACATTGTGTCAGGAAGCAAGCAGCCTGCCTTGTACTGATGCACAGGTTAAGCTTAGCCTCGCTTTATCTTTATTCTTTTGCTTATTCTTGCCCAGGTCTAATGTAAGAGTAACAGCTCACATAATGAGCCGCATTACGGAGATTGTATGAGTTGAGTCACTCAATTATTCTCCCAGCTCTTTTTTATCTGGGTCCAGTATCCATTACCTTATGCCTTAAGCTGCCAACTGTTGCAGCCGTGAGAGGCAAACCCTCCCTAATTCTCAGCGCGTTGATTGTGTTGGGTGGATGCTAACAGCCGCTCTATTGTGCTTATGGCTGCAGTATTCACTTACTCCCCTTTCCACTTTAATAGTAGATCACCATGGTTACCATTCTGATGTAGCTGCCACGGCTGTGAAGCGAGGATCTCATGTTGTTAAGAAGTCACATGCAGTGCACAGTGACACACTTTCTGTAAAGGCTGCCGCTCCGGTGAGGCTCAGTGGGGTCAGCTGAGCAAAACGATTGTTTGTTGTTGCTCGTCCTCACAGCCTATATTTATTTTTTGCCTCACAGTGCTTTTTGGGGCTGGTTCACACAAGTGTTGCTTTTATTATGCAATTAATCTAAATGTCTTCACGTATGCGGATCATTTAATTACATCCAGGTTAGGGCAATATTTACAGATGCCATGGAAACACCCACACCAGGTTCTCTTGCTCACATTAACGTCAGTAAGCAGAGCTCAATTAATAGTGAAAGCCTGTTATGTCCATTATTCTGGCATTCTGGCTCCTATTTGCTTGTATCCTATAGTCTGTTACAAATCCCCTTGGACATAAAATCAATTGGCAAATAAGTCAAGTTATTTGTGTGCGTATAAACATGCTCAATGAGCAAAGTGCACAGGCGGTGTATAATCCATGGGCGTGTATTCATGACAGGCTAAGTCTGCATGATGTATGCACTGGTTTTTAAGATTAGGTTCATGACAGGACCACAGGAAGAGTTCTTCAGCATGTTGACTACACCAGAACATGGATTCCATATTGTGGCTTTCTAATAACACTCTGCATGCGTGTGTGCATTACAATGTGAGTGTGGTTCACTTTTTTTTTCTGCAGCTAGCTGGAAGTCTTGTCTGTAGGTTTTTGTGGGTTATAGGTCCACACTCGCTCACCCACATGGCTGTGGCTCTCCTCCAGAAAAAAAATCTTTCCATTCATCCCCGGCCATCTAGATTATTCTGGTTTGGCACTTTTAGGAGTCTTTAACCCCCCAAAATCTCTGTATTTGTATTTCTTTCCTTCAAACCCCCAAACTATCATCTTGTGTCTTTCTGTTTCTGCCGGCTCCCTGCCGCTATGTTTTAAATTGAAAGCAGCTGTGACAAGGTTACTATAGTTCAAAGAGAGCAGTTTTTGGAGGAGGGCCCAAGCTTCGTTTAGAGCTCAAGTTTCCCAAAATGCAGGCAAGCCACTGTCTACACGTCACTTCAGTTGGAAGGCTGAACTTACACTTGGAAAAGTTTGCACATTAGTTATACACAACAATACCTGCATTGTCTTTTATTGTGCGCAACAGTAAAGAGAGAAAGTGATGCAGGTCCTCGAGATATCTGAGCCGAGTTTCCACCATCAGTTCATTACAGAACATTCATTAAGTTATGGTTCACTGTCAATTCCTTTCAGCTCCACATCAATCATTGGCCTCATGTTATATTGGCAGTTAACCTGAGTTGAAGTATCAGAATTGGCATCAATAGCATAAAAGTTGAATCGGTGCATGAATTCTCTGAACAGGCTGATAAAATAAGTGTTTGCCTGAGCATGATTGATCTAATTTTCAACCCTACAATATTGCCACAATATTAGTTAGATGTAGTTAGATGTATTTGCAAAAAATAACAGTACAGCAGCTGTTAAAGTGTCCATCTGCAATCTAGACATTTTTTACCAAATATATCGATATTGTGGCAATATTGTAGAGTTGAAAATTCTAATTGGTGCACAAAATATTTACACAATGAGATTTTTAATTATTAATGACATTAGTAATCATTAGTAATGTGGATACAATGACTAAGTGGGTAGGCAAATGGAACAGTCTGGTAAATTCAGAACATTACATCACTTTACTGTAATGCAGCCTTTAAAACCAGGAAAAGACAACACTTATCACGTCATATCACGATAATATATTACGATATCCAGAATTTAAGACGATATTCGATATATCAATTACATTGTCTCCAGTTACTGACCATCTTGACTGCAGGGTTGCCCCCCATCAGCCACCAAAGCCAGCAGCCTGTGTGAAGGTGTTGATAAGCAATAGGAGCGGCGTCCGTGTTTCCCAGTCTTCTCCCTTTAAGTGAATCTAATCTGTCTGACCTCTTCAAGTCTAAGAATTAGTTTGCTATTAATAGGCTCAGGCAGTGCAGTGCTGCTTGGCTGCTCTGTGCACCATGAGCTTTGCTAGCTGTAGCTTAAAGAAATCAAAACTTGTGCAGCAGAAACATGCATTCTGTGTCATTCGTTGCATTTGTAATGTTTTATAATTATCAAATATAATTCAAGTTTGTCACAATTCATGACTTTAAAAAACAGCAACTTCATGCAGCAGTGCCGTTTTGAAGAGAGACATGTTTTCCCCCAGCCTGTTACTAAGCTGGTTGAGCCATGACAACTAATTAGAGAGACTCACCGTCTCTGAAAACATTCCCACGGATGCCCAGGTCAAGAATACCTGTCTCTATGTTAGTGTTCAAGCTTGAAACCAGTCTTTCAGGCGCGGTGTCATTTGTCGCAGATATTTTCACAGTGACTGTACAGTGTGTTGAAGTACAACTATGTGCTCTGGTTGTCTGTCAGTGCTAATATGTGTGCTCTTTGTTGTTTTTTCTCACTCACAGAGCGGAGAAAACGGAAGTCCTCAGCGATGACCTCTTACAGGTAAATCATTAATGACTGTAGAGCTCTCACCAGCTTAACAGTGGAATGGTTGCATCTGTTGGGCAGTGGCTACGGGTACATGGTACAGATTTAGTCCCTTCAGAATCAAACCAGTTTGGTTGACAATGGTTCCAAAGTATGTATATATGTGGGATTAAATTAAGTCATTGGAAAAGTCATAAACTTTTCTATGGGCATGGGGGACAACCAGTCCTATGCCTGTTTTACCACCTGTAATTTTCTGTTCTCAACATCTGTAAAAGTTTTCTTTTTTTCCCAGGATATTCTGCATTTCAAATTCTGCACTCTGCATTTACTTGTCCTAATATTACAATATGATCAGTATTGGATGCGGAACACCAAAACAGTGAGCACTTCTTATACCGTGCAACAGAAGCCCAAAGAAGGTTAAAAATCAAGGACAACTGGACTTGGTTAAAGATGCTGAAAGATGTTTGGTCTCTTGTGCAAAAGACTGATCAGTTCTGACTAAACGGTAAGGGAGGGAAACTCTGGGGTGGTTGTCCAGGTGATCGATACCGCCTCCTTTTTTTAGTGCTGTTGGCCATTGTAACAACAGTTGTTATGGTTGTTGGAAATACCATAGGCCAAGTTTGAACCACCATCATTGGTATTCAATTAAAGTGTCTTTGGGTTTTGTGAAAGGCGCCATATACATAAAAGAAAGATTTCAACTTCAACATTCAACTTTATTATCCCGAAGGAAATTAGATCTGCAGTAGGCATCAAATCACATCAAGGTGCACCTACTATACTGAACCAGAAGCTACAAAACAAGCTAAAAACATTAGAAATAGCACTGTAAAACAAATGCATGTTAAGTTCTGTACAGAGACAAGTAAAATATTTAATGGAATAAATAAGTATATTGTAATCCATCTAACACAGATACACATAAAGTAAGCAAGTTAATGAAGTAAATTAAGCTTCTCATTGGCTACAGGGATAATAGAAGCCCTGTCATGCCTTGTGTTGCCTTCTTATTCTGGGCATTCTTTCTTTAGGAAAGAGTCAGATTGAAGCCTAAAGAGCAGCGTGACCATATGTTGACCAAGCTCAAAGGTATGCAAATTTTCATGCCAAATAAACCGCAGCTAATAGCACCTATCAGATCATCCTCCTCAGGTTGAAGATGGCTAATCAGTGGGTGTAGTGCTTGGTTCAAATTTGCGCTCATGGGAATGTTGCTGACAATTCTGTAGCAACAATTACGGCTCAATGAGCTGCACAGAAATCAGTGAAGCTGTGGAGGTATCTATGCATATATGTCTACGCATTCCACAGATAAAGATTGTCTTTGTGTTTTAATTATAAATGGGAGGTGTCCTAGATGTTAAAACAAACCCAACTGGCTTTGCATTACTCTTTGACAACAGCCAAGAACATGCCACAATGTACGACACCCTTTATTGTTATTCTTCTTCTCACCATCCTCTTTTGTAGCCTGTGCATAAATAGACAGCACTAACATAACATTTAATACCTTCTTCTCTGTCAGGTGTTTTGAAGTCATACAGTCAAAAATATATTTGAGTGACAGCTAGAACATCCGGCTCAGAGCCAGCATGAGTTGTGTAATGCAAGCGGACAAGCAGTAACTAACTGCTTAGGGTACTTTTCACAGAGGAGGTGACGTTATCTTATGACTGACAAGTGACTTTTACTGTTCCTCAGAGGCACAGTTATTTAGCCTCTGTCTGGAAATCAGCCTGAGACGTTTCTCACTTTATAGGAACAATGCTGACAGATGAAGGTAAAGGGAGGGAGGGAAAGAGAGATTGAAATCACTCGACCCCTTAATCATGAGACGGCTGTGTTGCTCCTCCCCCTCAAAACAAAAACTCTGTTCATCCTCAAGAAAAACCCATCCTGGTATATTTGTGCAGTGTTTGTCTATGTAAGCTATTTTTGACTTATAGTTTAAATGTAGTGGCCTCGGTTTTGCTCAGCCTCCCCTTTTTTGCCACTTTTACTTCAAACACACTCAACAACAAAAATATTTTTGGTTTCACTTCAATTTTATTTATGGTATAAAATCATAACAGGAGGTATCTCAAGACACTTTACAGGTAGGTCTCGACTCTAGACCATACTTACAAAGACCCAACAATTCCAGTAATTCCCCCATTAGCAAGCATTTAGTGCTACAATGGTGGTGAAAAACTCTCTTTTAGGCAGAAACCTCAAGTGGTGAGGAAAACGTCCGATGCCAGTTGGGGTGTGATCAACAGAGGCAATTATAGTCACAATAAAGATAATGGAACTATGACTTTAAATGGTAGATCATGGTGTAGCAGGACGTAGCAGAGCACTGCAGGGCATAACATGATTTAGGTGATGATGATTTAGGTGCCACCCTAATCCAAGCAACACATAAGGACTCTGAGGAGCTAAGTTAGCACTTCTGGTACATGAATGCACACAGATGGAAAGAGAGAGGACAGAGGAGCTCAGCGTGTCAGAGGAAGTCCCCTGGCAGCTTAAAACTATAACAGCATAACTAAAAGCTGGTCCAAGGCAAACCTGAGCCAGCTCCATAAGGGTTGCTAGATGAATCTGATGACTGAAGAGAAGCAGAGAAGAAAAGGGGTGCTGTGTCTGCTGCTATATGCCCTTCCTTGCCGGTCTAGGCATGCGCTAAAACTCCTCACTCCCTAACTATAAGCTTTATCAAAAGGAGAGATTTAAGTTTACTCTTAAATGTGGTGAAAGTGTCTGTCTCCCGAATCCAGACTGGGAGTTGGTTCCACAGGAAAGGACCCTGCTAGTTAAAAGCTCTGGCTCCCATTCTACTTTTAAAGACTCTAGGAACCACAAGTAACTCTGCATTCTGGGAGTGCAGGTACTCTAGTGGGACAGTAAAGTACTATAAGCTCTTTAGCGTTTTTCCACTGCATGGTATCTACCCGCCTCGACTCCACTCACTTTTTTTGGTTTTCCATTACGAAAAAAAGTCCCTGGTACCTGCTAACAGGTACTTTTTGTAGTACTACCTCAGTCGAGGTTCCAAGCGAGCTGAGGTGATACCAAAAGGTGACGTACTGATTGGTCGGAGAGAATGGTCACTAATCACTGCCACATCATTCATTGCTAGTGAGAGACAGGGGGGGTGTCCTGAACAAACCCACCGTGTTTACCAGTAAATAGTTTATCCAGCAGTTGTTTTTTCGCTGCCTCCAAGTTCATTAGAATCTAATTTACCTTCTGGCTGTGGCAACACGTCAAGAATCAAAAGCAACACACCTTTGACGTTCTGTGTGTGTGTGTGTCGCGTTAGGACACGGCAGTGTCCTGCTATGATGACCAGCCACGGCTCGACTCACGCATGAGGCGGTACTAATCTGCAACGGAAAAAGGAAGACTGGGCACCGCAGGCGAGTTGAGCAGGTATCATTAATGGAAAAACGGCAGAAGATATGATGGTGCCTGACCATTAAGCGCCTTGTAAGTCAGAAGATGGATTTTAATTTCAATCCTGGATTTTACAGGCCGCCAATGCAGAGAAGCTAAAACAGAAGAAATGTGATTGTTTTTCTTAGTTCTTGTCAGCACATGCGCTGCAGCATTCTGGATCAGCTGGAGAGTCCTAGGACTAATTTGAGCAACCTGATAAGGAGTTCCAGTCTTGAAGTAACAAATGCATGGACTATTCTTTCAGCATTGTTTTAAGACAGGATTTGCCTAATCTTGGCAATGTTATGCAGGTGAAAAAAAAGGATATATCCTGATCAAAATAACTCCAAGATTTCTGAGAGCAGTGTTTGAGGCCACGGCTATTGCATCCAGAGTAGCTAGATCTTTGGATAATGAGGTTTTGGAGGTGATTAGGGCCCAGCACAATAACCTCGGTTTTGTCTGTGTTTAACATCAGGAAATTGTAGGTCATCCAGGATTTTATTTTCTTAATGCGTGCTTTAAGTTTAACTAACTGACTGGTTTTGTCTGGCTTGATTGATAGGTAGAATTGGGTATCATCTACATCTACTAGTGAAAGTTAACAGAGTGTTTCTTAATAATATTGCCTAGAGGAAACGTATAGTATATACAGTGAATAGAATTGGCGTTTTTCATTAGTTTTTATTTTGTTTTTCATTTAGTTTTTAAAGCGGGTTTGCTAGATTAGTTTATTTTTTAAAAATACTTAGTTTTAGTTTTTATTAGTATAAGTCTTTTTTTTTTGTAACATGGGTAGTAAATTGTCAGGGGCAAGATTCTAAAATGGTCAGAAAAAGTATTGTCTAATAACTCATACATCATACAATTTTAGAAATACATTCACAGTGTCTTCAACAATAACACCAGCACATACAATATACATATAATAAGCACAAATTTGTAAACAGTCTACACAAGACGCCACAGTAAGTGCAAAATGTGTAAATGGCGTGTTCCAGGAAAAAACCTTAATAGCCATACACAAGGCAAGACCTATATGAACATGTGTTTTTAACTTTGGTTCGAGTGGCAAACTTTTTGAAGTCAATCGGCTCACACAGTTGTGTACTGTAGACATCCTAGTATAAATCCACATATTAACCCACACTTCTACCTGCTTATGGTGTTCCTGCGTATTTACTAACCAGCAGCTACCGGGTCGCCGGTGAAAGCCCTCCTGTTGTGTTCTCTGTCCTATGGTTGTCTCCGTCATGCTGCCCGGCCCTGTACCCCTACATCCATGCCCTGTACTGGGGTTAGCTTCTGTTTCGGGGCAGAGGGGGCTTGGCGTTCTCCTTTACCTTGTTAAGGTAAGCTAAGTTAGCCTCCTTGTGTGCGCTTCTCAAATTGTCCACATATTTTACCACCTTCCACTGCAAGGCACTTGCTTTTATCTGACGTAGTCATAATCAAATAGGTCTCTGCCGCTTTATTCAGACTTTCGGTATCGCCATGACGCCAGGCGATGGGCATGGACTATGTTGTGTTCAATTTAACATGAAATGTCGGAATTTCTGGGTTTCCAGTGGGAAGCAATATGGCTAAGTCTACGGCATTGATTGAATAAATCAGGTCTATGGTCGGAAACCCTGAAACATATGTTATTTGCTCTATGAAAGACATTGACAAAGACAAAAACTAAAAACATTTACTCGATTATTTTAGTTTTGCAAACAGACATTACAGTTTTAGTTATAGTTTTTTTGTAAAAAAAAAATATTTCAGTTTACGACTGTTTCCCATCTAGTTTTTGTTATTTTGTTTGTTTTCGTTAATAATTATAACCTTGGTCAAAGCACTGTGTCTTGAGGAACGCCATTGGCTAACTTTAGCGGTTTTTAACTTTAGAGGATTCATTGTTTACATTAACAAACTGAGATCAATTTGATAAATAGGACTTAAACCAGCTTAGTGTGATTCCTTTAATGCCAATTAAATGTTCCAGTCTCTGTAACAGGATGCTATGGTCCATAGTGTTGAATGCAGCACAAAGATCTGGTAAGACAAGTATAGAGACAAGTCCTTTGTCTGATGCAGTTAGAAGGTAATTTGTAATTTCCAAACCAGTGGCGTCTCTGTGCTATGATGACTGAAAATCCTCAAATAAACTATCGTTATATAGAAAGTGACATAACTGATTAGCAACCTTCTCAAGGAACTTGGAGAGAAAGGGGATATTAGATATTTACCAGGATTTTCACACTGTACTCTTCCTTTTAATCACTCCGATTTGACCATTAGATCTCAAGACCTTTTTTGTATGTGTCCTCCAGGGTGCGAAAAAGCCCCCCAGCATTCTTATGCCAGCTGTGCGTTCCTTGCTGCTCCTTTACATAGCAGCTCATCCACAGTGGGCTTGCCACAGAAATGTTTCAGAAATACCACAGTGCTTGCTTGCACTTACCCATGTTGTTGGGTGTAGCTTTGTTTTAGGTCACAACCAGCTGCTTTTAACACTTCTGTCATATATATCCCTTATGTAAACAGATTATTTTTTTCACTGCATATGACACACTTTATCAATGCATAATTCCCCCCTTAATGCGTCATGTTATGCTATTTTTGCTCATTCTGTACTTGTCCAGACATGTTAACATCCTCTCTTAGGAACCAAGAAACAAACAGGCCCACAGACAGACACTCTTTGTCTGTTATTGTTGGGATTCCCTGCTCTATGACGCATCATGGGATTGACCAAGTGTTGACCTCATCACATAGCAGGAGGAAGAATACACCCTGCTGCCTGCTTTGTGGACTTCTCCCAATCCTCTGCATATTTTATTTTTTGGCTGTACAGTGTTTCTAACCTAATTTTGTTAGAATGAAAGGAAGAAGTATACTCTTAGTGCCATGCAACCCAAACATTTCCAATACACCCACACAGAAACTTTGTCCCTCTTAGAGCCCAGGGAGGGGAATCCCTGCTTTTTTGTGCCAGGTACTAACTGGGCTGAGTGTGCAACGCCCGTAGCCTATTAAAGTGCGCTAAGTGAGTGAATGCATGTGTTTGGCAAGTTTGTATGTGACCCAGCTGTTTTGCGAATGCCAGGGGCCGGCATGGGTCAGGAATGATGTAAGCGCGAGAGAAAAAAAGAAGGGAAGGGAAAGGAGGGGAGTGGGCGACCTACGGAGGTTGATATCTTCTGTGGAATTCCAGAGTTCCCACTAGATTCTGTTTATGGAACACAATTGTCTGGTATTTGGTTGATCCTCCCTCTGCATTTGTCTCACTCCAAAGCTGCACATTTTGCCCTCCAGACCTCTGTGTTCCCATTTATATTTGGAACAATGTTTGTCACAAGTCTTGAGTACATGTTTGTCTGTTTGAGACACTTAAAGACTCCTTTCTCTTGTCAACTGTGAGGTTTGGTACACTGCACACGGCACACTACTTTTGACTTTCTCACAAGCGCTGCCAACTTACACCAGTTGTTTGCATCGTCAGACTTTTAAGTAGACTTGAACAGTAACTTGCAATCATCAGTTCTATTCATGGACTAATGACAGCCAGCCTAATGTTGACACTGACTGTCCCAGTCAGGCACCTGGCCTGACAAGGACAGTGAATAGTCATCCTGCAGAGTTTCAGTTGGTCTCTGTCCTTAAGCCTGAATAGCTGTGACTCCCATCAATGACAGTATTATATCTTGTGAGGCTAAAAGCACAGAGTGGATCTGTGTTGTTAGGCTAGCAGACAGGAGAAAGCCTATGTAATCAAAAAGGCCTTTTTTTTTTTTTTTTTTAAAGTCAAAGAACCCTTCACTCTCTGTCACAGCCCAGTGGTCGTTGCCTTAGAAACACTTCCGATGAGTCATTTGTTTTTAAAGATAACATTCCAGCGTTGTTCCGCAGGGACAAGCCTTATCAATCATGCATGAACTTTGACCCCTGACTCAGTCAAGGCAGCTAAAAACTAAATGTCTGCATGGTATTGGACCTCATCAACCATCACCACTGCAGGCACACTGTTGTGATGGTTCATAGAGACAATCAGTGGTTGTGGTAATAAAGACTGCTTGCCATATGTGTGTTTTCATGTACTTGTTCTTTGTACAGTAGCTGAACAAACTCATCAGGATGTAGTACTTAGCTTCATCAAAATAAAGCTTGTGTTGTGTTTGAATTTTTAAAAAGCAAAGTTTCTGCAACAAAATGACTTATGATGACCAATTTCGAGTTTATAGTAGATATTTGTTGAAGTTGCATGTCTTCTGCACAGATTGAACGGCGCATGGAGTTGGTGCGCGTGGTGTCCCACAACACACACAAGAGGATGGTGTCATGTCTACAAGGACACATTGGCGCAGACGCAGAGAAGAGACATGTAAGACATCAAGACTGTTACAATGAAACCTTTATCAAAGTTCCAATAGACTTTTTTAATAAACAAACTAACCAGGTCAATTAACTCTTCCAGGATATGTGTAATAACTTGTTTTGTTTTTTTTATACACACAATTGTTGAGATGTTTTCATTCAAGGTGACCACAGTAGGCCTACAGTCCATGATTTCTCCCTTTGTGTTCTTTACCCCACATCACCCAAAAACGCACTACAGTCCGTACCACGCCTCTATACAGGAAATGGTCAGGTAAAAACACTGATTACTTAATTCCACCTCTCTGGCACTCAACACCACTTGCTCCATTTTCCATTCAGACATCTGTCATCTTTACTCACTATGCATGGCATTCTCTGGTCAAAGAACAGGATGTTGCACACTCCTAAATGTTTTGCACAGATGTAAACCGTGTGACAGTAAAAACAAGCTCCAGTGGTGTCTTTTGATAGATGTCCCACCTCCCTAGTTTGCGTCTTATTTTCCATTTACCATCTATATTTTCCTCCTTTGCTCAGAAAGCTCTCTTCCTCTTCCTGACTATGATTTTCTCCTCAATGGAAAGTTCTTGAAATTACATTGACTTGATCGTCAAATACTGAAGCTTCTGCATAGAAATGAGTACATTTTTGCATATTTTGAAGTGGTTTATGGCTCAATATATGTCTAATCATTGTCTGCATCTGTCCCTGTTCCACACAGAAAAAGCTTCCTCTGACTGCACTATCCCAGGCAATGGTGGAAGGCGGAAGCCAATTGGGAGAAGACTCCTTGATTGGGTGAGTTTGTAATTGAATGACGGGCCAGATAACCAATTGCTCCTCCTTGGCAACTGTTGCTATTGGAGCAGATGCACCCTAGAGAGCGTGACATATGAGGCCACTGTTGACGACACTTTCAGTAGTTCCCTTATAGATCATTTAGCGTGACCGAGAGAAACACACCAAACAGGAGCAGACAGTTTGTATTTGAGGATCTAGAAAGTGAATGCCTCCAAATTTTCACAAAAGCAATGTGTCTGTCTGGAAGTAATGAGGAAGGGAAAGTACGTCAGTTGTTCTGCTAGTAAATGTGTATTCATGTCGACTGTCAGTGGAGACTGTTTTTTTTTTCTTCTATTTAGAGTCTTAGAGGTTTTATTCCTGGGAAAACATTGGCCCAAAACCCTGATTCATGATTGCAGATGAGGTGTCACTAGGCCACTATGCTCCAGGCTTTTGCAGCTGGAAATAATTACATCACAATAACCTGGATTTGTTTTCATTTATTGACTGGGAACAGATTGTCTTCCTTCTGAGCTGTTATGTTTAGTCAGGAAGATTGAATATTAATTTAACCTCTTTCTCTTTCTTTGTGCTGATGTGTGTGTTAACAGCAAGATGATGGAAGTGTGTGGTGAGGCAGAGAATCGCCTGGCATCAGAATTGATGCAACATGAGCTGCAGATAGAAAAAGATGTTCTGGATCCCCTCAGCCAGTTAGCTGAGGTAAGAAATGTCACGCCAGCTGGACATAACCGAAACAAAACACAAGTTAAATATTTAAAGTTATTTTTAAGCTCTTGGCTTATTTTTTAAGGCCAGTCACACACACACACACACACACACACACACACACACACGCACACACACACACACACACACACACACCCTATTCTCGCTTTACCAGACCTTTCTCCAAAGCGTGCTGGAGGAGGGTCTGGAAAACATGTTCTGGTTTATATGGCATTTCTTTAAACCAATCACAATCGTCTTGGTTGGTGCTAAGCACTGGAGAAAAGCTGCGGTGCCGCTGCAAAATAGCCTCGGGAAGGAACTTGTTTTGGTGGAACGTGCACTTTCAAAAGTTGCTTTAGTCGTGCAACAGAAAACTCAGATTGGACAGATAGTCTAGCTAGCTGTCTGGATTTACCCTGCAGAGATCTGAGGAAAGGTTAATCATAGTCCTCATAAATCGACCAGAGTTTAAAATGCCAACACAAAGGAACCCGAAGGCAAGTGTGAAATGCGGCAGAGTTTCCAGTGGCAACGGAGCAGTCCTGGAAGTGCAATGTCAAGAATATAGACTACACACATTCCTATTGTTTGCTTTCTTTGGTCCAATACTAGTGGAATAGATTAGTTAATAGCATCTTTGTATTTCTGTCTTTTGGGTTTAACTGCCCATGACATGGACTCACATTGGCCTGTTTGTGGTAATATGTTCTTGTGAGGTTGAAGAAGGAGACGTCAAGACAAAACTGATTTGAATTCTGGTAATATGAGCTAAACATAAAGACATTTCTCTTTGTCATTACCGACGAACATAAGTAACTGTTGGCTATCTGACATCTTTTTTGTATAGATAAACCTTGCCTTTTGGGTTGTTGTTTTGTTCAAGCTACACTGCTGTTTGGTTTGGAGAGGCCAATATCTCTATTACGAGTGTCTTGCTGTAATACTTTTATGCCATTTAAGTGTAAAATATAATATCACTTACTGTACTCAACAAACTGAAATAAGAGTAAATGTCCGAAGAGTTTAAATCAACTTTTACAAACTTGCAAATAATTGTAGTTTTTCCTTTTTTTTACTGTTAAAAAAGAGGAAAAAATAAAGGATAATCAGGAGAAAAATACTAGGAAAGTCATGCAAGAAGAACAATCACATCTTTGTCATAGTAACTCGTCAGGCTCATTGAGTTGTGGCTGTTTTGGATCTAATTTTTGTAGGTGGACATTCCCAACATCCTGAAGCAGAGGAAACAGCTGGCCAAATTGGTGCTGGACTATGATTCTGCCAGAGCAAGGTTTGTCCGTCTACGGCTCGTTCTCTTTCATCAGGTTCTATGTGTGGAGTTTTAATGCCCTGTCAGGGGATGCATCCAAACCACACTGAAATGAAACTGGTGAACGGTTTTCCAAGGTACTAGTCTCATTCCCTTTTTCCAATGTTCCCTTGTCTTTCTCAACTCAGATGGTTGCAGGCAACCAAGTCAATAATCTCAGGAACAAACACTCAAGCACTGACGGCCAAGGCTGACCTACTCAAGGAGGAGATGGATGAAGCCATGAACAAAGTGGAGCTTTGCAAGGTAACCAGCAGGGATAGACATCACTCATCATCGGTTTTAATATAGAAGCTATTGTTTTGCAAGATCATAGCAGGCCAGGAAACTGGAGTTAGGTCTCATCAGAAGTTTATTTGGGAAAAGAATAGCCACAACCGAACTTCCCAAGACCCTTGGGCCCTCTGACCCAGTTGGATGACGCACAACACTGAAAATGCCCCGTCAGCTCAGCGCGTGTGCGTGTATTGAACTGAATCACTGGAGAGTTTTAGTGTTAGCTGCATGATGCATCAGGTTTTCTATCCAGTAAGTAAGGGTCCAGCCTTGTGTTTCCCCTCAGAAGTTCTCCCTCCCAGTACCACTGAGTCCTGCCAATGGGGATTAATGACTCACGGAGCACGCAGACCAGCGGCTTAGCTGACCGCTAACGTCTATCCTTGTGCCACCTGAAATACACATTCATTTGATGGATGCCACTGTGTAGAGGAGATGGAAGATCTTTATTCTCTATAATTGCTAAAGAGTTTACCGCAGCAAAGCATGGACTGTCTGTGACTGTATTATGATTATGGCTATCATCTTTGATTTGTTTTTTTATTTATCTCGAACAAACAGTATGTAGTAAAAGACAAAAACAACAAACATAAAGATGAAAATAAAGAAAACACAAAGATAAAAACACAATCCTAGACAAATCAGCTTTTACCAAAGAACAAAAAAGGAAAATTTGTAAAGGAGCAGGCAAAAGCATCATGTTTTTATAGTCCTGCCCCTACTTCACAATATTATATTATTACAGGAAAAAAATCCAATAGATATGCATATACAGCATACAAAATTGTAGGTCATTTGACACTTACAACAATAAAACAACATACAACTATACACTTACATAACATTTTAAATTCCTATATTCAGGTCTCCTCCTTTCTGTATCAATTATTGTTTTCTTTAATCTCTTTTTGAAGTGCTCTAACAGTTGAAAATTCTGTTTTTATCATCCAGGATCAACTTGCTGCAGACATGTACAGTTTTTTCTCTAAAGAAGGGGACTATGCCCGCTTTTTCGTAACAGTGAGTACAGCGTGTCATCAGCAAGCCAAAAATGTGCCTGCATGAGTCTTTTTGTGAGAAAACTCACAGCTGCAGAGTAACTGGGGGAAACACAGACGAGGCCAGCCATTTTATTTACTTTGCTGTCATGTCTTTCACTGCTTGTCTTATTCGACTCACCCCCTGATCAATTTCTCTCTGTGGTTTTTGTTTCTGTAGCTCTTAGAAGCTCAAGCTGATTACCACAGAAAGTCTCTCACTGTTCTGGAAAATGTCTTGCCAACCATCCAGGATCAGCAAGGTATACTACATGCAAACACACCTTTTATAACATAGTAATTTAATGCTACAATGTTGTAAAAAAAAAAGAACATTCAAGAAGGCTCTGTGCGGCACATATGGGACCTCCTTTTACGCATTTCCTGAAGAAATCACCTTTGACTACCCCTGTTTTTCTTTGCTTCCTGTGTTGTTTGGTCCCTTTAAACAAATCTTTTCCTGTTAGGCATGGAGACGTTTGAGAAGATGTCCCAAAGGTGTGCTGACAGAGCAGTTGCTAGGAGGAGAAACATTTTCTTATTCACTCTTCCAACTGGCTTAAGAAATGAAACCCAGCTACTGTACCTTTCAATTACATCACTCTGGTTTTTCTAACTACCAGAAGTTACATCAGCTGCAGTAATTGTCAATGGCCACAACTGAGGTCCAGATATTAAAGAATAGCCTTTTGTTTCCACTGCTCTGTTCTCCAAAAATGATCTGATTTTCTTTTTTACAAACATAATGTCTCCTCTCAGAGGCTTTTTGCAGTCCTGACACAGTCTTATTCAAGACCTTGTTTGTCTTTTCTGTATTAAACGCATGCGGTCTAAACCAGACGAGCCTGGTCTCTAAGCATGTGGCGATGACTCACAAACTCCACACACACACAACCCTTCTCCCATCACACCCACCTGGGTTTTGCAAGCACCCCCTCCTTCTCACCCCTCTGCCTCCCTGTTCACTAGCAAATTAGCTCACTCACGCATACACACATGCACACAGAAAGAGGGGCAGTACCTGCTGACGAGGAACATGTGGTTATTATTTGACAGCACCCTGTAGGGGGAGTGAGGACTGGTTAGGAAAGTGGTGCAAATAAGTAAATAATCTGCCATCCAGACCAGCAACAGGCTGGGCCGGGGTCCTGGGCCAGTGCTGTTTAATTTTTTTTATTGATTAAACAGGTCCTAGAAATAATCTGCAACCTCTTTATTACAACACTTGATTTATGTCTCTTCAGATTTGAAACTGTGCAAATGAAACTACAGTCTAGCATCGCTGCCACTCTCTTCACCATTGATTGCGCTCTTTGTGTTTAGACTCGTGGACAGAGAAGCCCGCATTTGGCACTGGGCTGGATGAACACCTGAAAAGGAGTGGAAGGGAGATCGCCCTGCCACTAGAAGCCTGCGTCATGATGCTCCTAGAGACTGGCATGAAGGAAGAGGTAAGGAAGTTAAGAAGTGAAAAGAGATTAGACGGGAACAGCACAAGTAAACCTGCCCTGTTCGTAGCATCCGGCGTGATCATTCTACTGGTAGGATTGCAGACCTATTGATCTGATGAGTAAAATGAAATTGATATGGATCATCCTATATATTAATATAGCAGCAAACAACTTTTTGCTTTGTAAAGCAGGGGTGTCACAATTTTAATTTGGAAATAATTTGGCATTCACGTGCACCTCGTTAAACTCTAGTGGCCATCTAGTTGCTCTTATTGTGGCATTGCTGTCCCTGTTAAAAAAAATTCTAAATCAAATCATGGATTGGGAGAATCGTGATACCCCTAATGCAAACCATGCCTAATGGTATCACACTCCCTCTGGTTGTATTATTTTAGTATTTTGAGTACAGCTCCTTTTTAAATGATAACCAAAGACATTCATGCTTTAGATGTCTCTTCTTATCTAACGCCAAGTTTGCACAATATTTTATAACATGACTTGACTGCTCCTTTGTTTTCCTTGTCTTACCATGCAAGTAAAAGAAGTGCTGGCGTAGCTCATTAAAAGTCACATGGAGCTGTGGCTGCGATTAGCGGCTCCGCTGTTCATTGGCATAATTGAAACCAAGACTTGAAACTGTTTGTTCACATGAACATCTTAAGACTCAAGGAGATAGGCAGGAAAGAGACAAACTATAAATGCTGTTCCAAAGAAACTGTTGCCCATTATGCTACAGTGAAGATTCATGAAATGTTTATGATGCCCCTCCCTGATACAAATTTAGAATACAACAGAATCTACTTGTCTCCTCTTCATAAATCAGTTTCATGTTTGTGTGTGTGTATGTGTCTGTGCAAAAATATGCGAGAGACCGAAAGAGTGCTAGTGTTGATTGCAAAGCACATTATTTGTTGGCCTATTCATTTCCGAGTGAGTCCAGTCTGTCATTATGGTGTGAAGACGGCCTTTGTTTATGTGTCAAAGTAAAAAGATCGCTCTGCTGTGAGTGGTGGGTGTGTTTGTTTGCCTGCTTTTAAGGTTTCATTATTTGCAGCTGGCAGGGGGAGTTTATGTTGTGGATTTATACCAAGTCTATCTTTAATTGAGTGTTAGAAAAGTGTGTGTTAAGTGTGTAGGTTTAAATGAAAGTACTGTGTCTTGTGTGCACGTTGAATGCCTGCTTGTGTTTTTGTTGTTTGCCGGCAATGTTAGTGTATTTTGTTTGTGTGTCAGGGTCTATTCAGAATCGCAGCAGGTGCATCTAAGCTAAAGAAGCTAAAGGCAGCGCTGGACTGTTCCACTTCCCAACTGGAGGAGTTCTACTCTGACCCCCATGCTGTCGCTGGTATGTCCCAAACCAAAATTAATTTCTGTTTCTTGATGCATTATTTGGACAAATTATCTGATTTATTTTTGTTCAAAATCTAGAAAAAACAACAGTTGTTTAACTTAGGGCAGTGAAATGAATTTGATTGTCCGTATTTGTGTTGTCATGTCATCTCAGAATGTACTAGCCTGCCCTCTAAAATGTTTGGATGGCTTAGGAATTCCTAATTAAAAATTGCCAAACTATATTTCATATTTTACTAAATTAATTTGATAATTAACTTAACAGTTTGAATGATATAATTAAACTTTGTTTGCCTGGAAAAGTGGCTAAAATAATAAAAAATATCTGTGGCTGTGTGTTTCCAGGAGCACTTAAGTCCTACCTGAGGGAACTCCCTGAACCTCTAATGTCTTACCAGCTTTATGATGAATGGATCCAAGCATCCAGGCAAGGCTCATATGATTTTCACTGGAAATAAAATGTACCAATAATGCATGGGTCTATCACCGTACAGCAATGAGAAACAATAGGATGATTCATCTGGGGATTCAACTGCTAGCCATCTGGAGACTGGACTAATAATGTGCTCTGCTTTCATTTCCTATCTCTCCAGTGTGTCAGACCCAGACAAAAGGCTCCAAGCACTCTGGGTTGTATGTGATAAGCTACCAAAGAACAACAAAACCAACCTGAGGTTAGTTGTTCAAACCTACGAGAGAAAGGTCACATGACGGCAATGCTTTAAATTCCCTCGCTTGTATGAGACAATGTTTATACTTTATAGCTCGTTAAATATGTTGTTTCCCTGCAGGTATCTGGTGAAGTTTTTAACCAAACTGGCCCAGGATAGCGAGGTCAACAAAATGACGCCTAGCAACATCGCTATTGTCCTGGGACCCAACCTGATGTGGGCCAAGACTGAGGGGTGAGAGTGGGTCGAGAGGAACGGGACGATAATGTTGCTAATACAAAGTTACATGTAGTGACTGTTTAGAGGTCCCATATTATGCTTATTTTCAGGTTCATAAATCGGGGTTTCCACCAGAACATGTTTACATGCTTTAGTGTTCAAAATAAACTTTATTTTTATCATACTGTCTGTCTGAATACACCTGTATTCGCCAAACGCTGAACCGCTCCGTTTTAGCGCCTGACTCTTTAAGCTCCCCTCCTGAAAAAGCCTTGTCAGCTCTGATTGGTCACTGTTTCCAGGTCAACCGCATCTGCACCCTTTGCATCGTAATTGCCGCCAGGGAATAACTGTAACAGCACTCTATGAGTATTCCCTACCTACTGTGTATATCATAGTTGTGACATCACAACCACACGGAAGTCCTGACAACTCATTTAAAAGCGTTTCTTGAATACGGGATGTGTGCATTTGTGTGTGGATTGAGAGTTTTGATACTTTTACAGTATTTGTATAGCACCTCGACCTGCTTCATTCATAATTCTAAAAACATGGAAATCTTGCTTTTTACAATGTGGGATCTTTAAAACAAGCAAATCAAATAAACTCTTAGTTTCTTTTTTTGTCTAGGGTGTTGGAAATGATAGCCTGGTATTTTAGCATGTCCCTTATTTTGTTAGAAACTATCTAATTTTTGCTCATCTGTACGTGTCCACCCAGGAGTCTGGCTGAGATCGCTGCAGCTACATCTGTGCACGTGGTGGCCATTGTGGAGCCCATCATCCAGCATGCTGACTGGTTCTTTCCTGAGGGTAGGTTCTGTGTTTTCTCTGCAGCAGTCGTTTTCAGTCTGACCTTCTTTTTTTTTTGCTCTGTAGCCAATCAGGGCCTATTTTTACACCAGAGGTTGACGGTGAATATAATATAAAAAGAGTCAGTAGTAATCAAAGCTGCCTAGGACCAATTAAAATCATTGCTATGTCTGCCCTGGTTCCAACTGTGGTTTGCACTTTAGAGGGTCAGCTCACAGGCTACAATGAAAACTTACAAAACAGATGTCACATATTCCCGCCTAATTCAGCTTGAAGAAGTTATTCAAGTACCACTAAGCTGCCTTTTTCAAGATATTTTCCATAAATCTAATTTGTTTGCAACCACCTTTATTGGATAAAGACTGTTTTTCTTGCAAATTTTTATACCAAAGCATGCATGCTCTTCTGTACATTTATCACAGGCTGCAAATTACACCTTCACCTCTTTGGTCTAAACATTTTGCTTTTATTGTCATTTTGTATCTAGCAGGCTTATCTAAGCCAGTGTACCTTTAGTCCCTGTATGTTAGGCCAAGGCGAGGATGGACTGTCTGGTGCTTATACAGAGAAATATGTGTCAGTGGCTTGTGCTGTCATGTAAAAACAATAAGAACCTCAGTTAATTACTGGCTGTTTCTGTGTCTGAGATTCTTTTACAGTCCCTAGACCATTTCAGGATGTGAGCCTTATTATTGGTATGAATCTAAGCATGTCTCTTCTGTGATATACTGTTGACCTGTTAAGGATGTTTGCACAAACAAGAAAAAACAAAAGGAAGGAATACACAGTGTTCATTCCAGTTGATAACAAAGATAAAGCTGTTGTTAAGCATCTGTCAAGATCTTGAATTGACTGCATGCTCAGTTTTCATTTAATTTGAACTGTAACTCTCCATCTTCTGTCAACTAATTTTACCCAGAAAATCTTGGGCCCTTACTTGCACCCGGCGCAGCGCAGAGCCCGACGCAAGTGTGCTATTTTAAGACCGATGCAGTTGTTAACTTCCCGTTCTGCGCCCACATTGTTTAAATAGCAAATGCACCTGCACCCATGGGCGTACTGGTCTTACAGGGAGGTGTGTTCAGGTGAATTCTTGGCAGCAAGAAGGGATCGCCCCATTGACCAACAAAAACCTGGTCTTAAGTCAATAGCACGGCATTCATTGAATTCTAACAGCGCATTAGTAAGATGCGCCTAGGTTCGTGCACAGCGAGCGCACACTATCCTTGAAAAACATATACACACACACACACACACACAGAAATAAAAAGATTACGGTGTAAATCCGCCATCATAATAGCAATGCGCCAAGCCACAAAACGCGCCTGGCTTTTAAATGGAATGGGAGATGACACTGATTGGTTCATTGCATGTTATGCCAAAAACACACCTTTTGAATTAATTAAATTAAGAATGAAATGAATTCAGAACAACTCTTTTTGAACCATGTGCCCGGTGCACTGACCCTATTTTCCGCATTCAAACTAGAAAAAGGTGATTTGGACAGGCCCTAAATGCACCTGCGCCAACAACCCACACCTTAGATGAAGACCAACACATAATAATGAGTTGCCAGTGTCTCATGTTGAGGTGTCCTTGAGCAAGGCTTTAAACAACCCCAATGGAGCTGAACATTAACTTAAAATATCATTATTGCAACAACATGAGGCTATATTCTAAGTTTCAAGTCCATGGTCTTTAATGGCACACTCGATTTTGCATATATAGTGTGCTTTTTTGCGATAATTTTGAAAATCGATTATTTTCCTTAGAATCAATATTTTTTTATTTAAGTTTTACCAATGATTTACCTAAATATTTTCAGTCTATACGGTATTGCCGACAATGACTACATCATGTTTCCAGCAAAACCGATCAAAAGCAGAACATGCAGAAAATCCATGTTATGTACTTCTTTACAAATGAAACAAATGTCAGACTAACTGACATGTGATGTGTATTCCTTTAGAAAACAATTAATTATTTTTTTTAAATGCATCTCATGATATATTTAAATGTCTCTAGACGTGTATTCAACTTTTGTTTTTATCAAAGAAGAAAAAGAAAATCGCAATACTAAACACTATCAAATCACAATACTTCTAGAATCACAATAAATGAAAATCGCAATACAAATCAAATTGGCACCATTGAATCGGGACAAAAGCACATCGTCCCAGCCCTAGTATTATAGTAGTTTGTATTGGGAAATCTCGTCTTCTCTTTCCTGCAGATGTGGAGTTCAATGTGTCCGGCATGTTTGCAATGCCTACACCTGCATCCAACCACAACAATCACCTTGATTATGACTGCGGCACCATTGAGAGGAAGAGGCCTGGCAGTATGGTCGGACCAGAGAACGACACAACGCGCAAAGACAAGTAATTAACCTGCAGTTCCTTACAACAGTTACCTCTTTGGAAACCTTGTTTCCAATAATTCCCTGGCCCACAGCATTCCATTACTGACTCCAATACTTGCTTTAGAAATCATTTTGCCTTTAATCCAATTGCTTTTTCTGACCCAGTTCTTTTGCTTCTTGTACATTTTGGGGTAGATTTGATAGAATCCTTTTTAATGTGATTCTTACCACTGTTTTTATTTGCTACTCTCTGTGTGCTCTGGACTTATGGTGATTCTCTTTCCTGGTCTAATCTGTGACTTTTTGATCAAAGCCTTGGTGTTTTTTTTTCTTCATCTCCTTTACTGTCCCCCCCGTGTAGCACCCCTAACAAGCACTCGGACCACACCCTTCGTAGAGGCAGTAACACCTTAGGTAGAAAGCAGCACACTTCGCCTGCCTTCCAGCCTCCTTTACCCCCTGTGGAGGCTCCGGGGCAGGGGCACGGGGCTGTGCAGGTCCCCCAGCCCTCAGCTGAGCCCCAGCCACAAGCTCCATCAGGGGGTCCGGGGCCTGATGCTGCCCAGCAAAGCTTGGCACAGAGTCTGGCTGCTCTGGCAGCTGCTCAGCAGCTTCTAGCCCAGCACACAGAGGAGCTCAGGTAAGGGCTGCATCTCTTCTGCTGCTGCTGCTGCTGCTGTTGGGGGATGACACAGCATGACACACACACACAAACACCCACACACACTTTTATACTTACAGTGTTGATGTTCTGGGAATTAGTGCCTTCTCTGTGAGGTCAGTCAGATTGGTTTCTTGAAGTATAGTGGATTAATAATGCATGTTTTAATACATTCACATTTCCTCTTCTTGGTCACTATGATTTAGCTTTTTTTTCTCTTTGCAAAACCACAAGTTTTCTTACGCTACCACCAGGTCCGGCTATGCAGGCTTGTCTGAGTTCAGCCCACAGACACGGCACAACAATAGCTGCTGTCATTCTGCTAACAGTGGGCCTGCCTGGGCCTCTCGGCTTCCCGGCCCTCTGTTCTCCTCCCCAAATCACTGGAATCAGCAGGAACCTCACACTAACTGGCCCAAACTGCTTTGAAAAGCCTGGACACTGGTGCCTGTTATGCAACGACTGAAGGGTGCCTTTGATTTAGCTGGTGAAAGGGCAACCTTCATATCCCGACAGATTGCATAGCACTGTCCAGTTCAGCATTCTTTTTGTCCTACAGACTCTGTTGGGATGGTAGATTTAGATGAGACACCCAGATTAGATTTGTGAGATTTATGATTGTAGCTGTATCATTGGGCTGTAATGTAATCCCTCTAACCTTCAAAAAATAAAAAAACATTCAGCAGGAGATATTATATAAGCATCACCCTGAATTTTAAAGACCTTCTTTTTTCCCTTCTTTTCTAAAGCAACCCAAAGCTTCGTGACTCTACACCGGCCCCGACCCCGACCCCTCTGCTCCAGAGGAATGGCTCTGGAGGAGGGGCCCCCGCTGCAGGGCAGCTGGGCACTGGGACCCCTGGGGCTGGATCCATGGGGCCCAGTCCGCATATGATGCGCAGAGGTAAGAGTGCATTTGGAAAATGTCTCCACATTTTTTAGCATTTTTATTAGAACCTGTTCTCTTGGAACTCAACACTGCTCTTTGTCTCAAAACCTCCCCACACTTACACACTTACTTCACCGTCACATGCACTTCCTCTTAAAACAGAAAATTGGTTCCAAAGCCTTTTTGATCACTTACCATATACTATAGCCGCAGCATACATCTAGGAACTCAGAAGACTTGACACAGTGTTTATTTTGACCATTTCTTTATTTATTCACATTTTTCTTTTTTTAAGCTCTTAAAGAAATAGTTTGATATTTTGGGAAAGAGTCTGCCACCTTGGTGAATTGTTGTTTTTACAAAAATGAGATGCAAAGTGTTAAGTTAGCTTTGGAGGTGCTGGTAGGTGGATTTTTGGACAAAGAAAAGTGGCTGGACAGGCTAGCTGTTTCCCTCCTTTTCCAGTTTTTATGCTATGCTAAGATAAGCTAACTGGCTCCTGATGCTAGCTTCATATTTACCGTTACCCTCCCAACATGTCAAACTGTTCCTTTAACACTACTTGTTCTTTTTCCTACTCTCCGCTTTTATTGCTGGCTTCAATTCAGTTTATTGTTGTGTTATTTAATTTCAGTGTGAAGCACTGTAATGCGCACACACTCGCACAGTGCATTTTTACCCTTTAAATGGGAACGCAACATTTTTAAGATTTCCACTCTGGAGGGTGGTTTTTAAAACTGTCGTCTAAACAAAAGGCACATCTGATAAAATATTTTTACCTATTTGTGTAAACAACAAAATAGCATCTGGTAACATTTACAGATGGCTGTATAGTGTTGAAGAGCATATTTGTTATGGTTTTCCACCCATAATCACAAGATTGCCCATCAAATTTCAGGTACCAAGAAGCAGGCTCCTGCTCCTCCCAAACCAATGAACCCTCCCCCCAGCCAGCCCTGTAACTCCCCCTCCGGCTCATCCCAGTCCCTCAGCCCCTCTCCCAGACCCCTGTCCAGCCACTCGCCCACCTCGCCCACGTCACAGCCGTGTGCCACACCCAGACGCTACTCCAGCAACCTGCCCCCAATCCAGGCGCCCAGCCATCCCCCTCCGGAGCCTCCGTCACAGGCCAGCCCTCCACCGCAGCCCGCCACACTGGGCCAGCCCGGTGCTGACCAGCAGAGCGCCGAGCCCTCGCCTCCAAGCACCCCGACCCCTCCAGACACCCCTCCACCCTCCGCTGCCACCCAGGATGTAGCTCCTCCCTCCCCGTCTCCCTACCAGTCGGGGTCCCTGTCCCGGCCGCGACCCGTCCCCAAACCCCGTAACAGACCCAGCGTTCCACCCCCCCCGCAGCCCACCGCCTCGGCCGCTGACAGCAACGGGATCTGCCCAACTGCGTACAAGATGATGGGTGAGCATTGTCTCTCATGTAGTTATTGCATGTAGACTTTTTCTGTTTTAATCACTGCTGAATACTAATAGTGTTGCATTGTAATACCTCCGCAGGTTAAAGAGACACTTGTGAGAGGTTTGTGCTTAATTGATCTTTTCACGAGCAGCACCTGCACCGTTTTCCTCTAGAAATCATACCAATCACCAAACCATTTTGTTCTGCCTGCTGCCTCCATCAGATATTGCGTACCCAGCCCTGATGCACGACTGTCACACTGTGCATCACAGTGCTGGATGGCTAACCTGTTTCTGATATTTAATACTACTCAAAGTGTACAATGAAATAAGCCACATCCATTCATTGTTTGTATTGCTTTTCATACTCCTTACATTGATGTTACATCTCTCGAACCAACACCTCCGGTGGGTTCGTGAGACAGCCATTTTGATGCAGAACTTCATATTAAATATAAAAGGCAATGGGCGCTTAATTTGGGTGTGACAGTAAACAACCAACACATGCAATATGATACGTCTTCCATCAGGACTATCATTTATCATTCCCAGCCACTGTAAGCGTCTGAAACTGAGACCAAATGCAGGTTTCACATGCAGAATGGAATTTACAAACTGGTTATTTTCAAACCCTTGATTGTCTGCGTGTAGATTCTGTTTCTGTTTTGATGTAAAAGCATTTCATATTGTTTGTCCTCGTAGGTATTGTGATGATTCTGATTTTATAAAACGAGTGTCCCTGTATTGAGTTATGTGTAACTCTCACAAACATGCATGTTCTCATCTCGTCTCGCTGAACATGATGCACATATTCCAACTGTATAATCAGCTTGTATCCAGCATACATGTTCAAAGTTTCGGCTCTTTTGTCAAGCAGTGTCGTCCAATGTAAACTGGGGGTGTGGGGGGGGGGGAAATGTGATAATCGTCATCACATAAATTCAAAACTGGTTTCTTCAAATTACCCCACACTCCACTTTTCTTTGCTTGCCTGGCCAAACGTCGCCACCTGCTGTTCAACCACAGGACCCAACTGCACTGTTGTTTCACTGCCAAATGTTTAAGCTATGGAAAATATTACACAGCTGCATTGGCTGGCATAATTGCAACAGCTTTAAATGGTTTCATGCACCAGGACGATGCTGCACATGTTTGCCATTATGGCCGCTCTTTGTGTAATGCGTGCTTAAATAGTGTATTTATCTTTTGAGGACATTTGTGTCGTGTTCTGTGTGAATGCCTGCTTGCATGACAAACATATTAACCGTTACTTACTAACACTAACTGAAACGGCCTTTTCTAGTTGATTTTGATTACATTTTTTTCCGTTTTGTACCTTAAGTCTTCTATAAAAAGCATGTTCATGGCAGTAGTCCCTGTATACTCAATGTGACTAATCTTTTTCTCATGCTTTGTGTCGCTCTCCAGACCCGGCGATGTCTTTCAAAGGGCTGAGTCGGGCTTTGGTCCCTGAGCTCGCTGTAGAACAGCAGCCGGCGGCGGACTCCTGCCTGCTTCCTCTCAAAGACTGTGACCTGGACACAGAGAGCACTGTCCTATAGGGAGGAGACCACCACACATGCCCTCCCCCTCCGCCCCCACGCCACTCTTCTCCTCATACACACACCTCATTCAGTCTGCTCGGGTTTTGGTCCCAGCCGTGTATCTGCAGCCCTCCTCTGCCGCCACGTTCTGCCAGTCAAGCCTGCATGAAGGACTTGTATGACTAAATGTGACAAAATGCACCTTCCGACGGCCATGATGGAGGTCCGCTGCTCCTGGTAAACGATGACTTTGAAATTAGATCATGTTTGTAGGGCCGCCGCAACAAAGTTACTTTCCTAGTAACAAATCTGATTTGTGTGTGTAATTGTCAGCATTTTAACTGGGAAACCAACTACTGCACATATTACCATCACTAACTTTAGTGTTTCCAAAGTCAAAACTCCATACCGGTCAGATATCGTTATATATGTTCTGTAACTTGTCCTATTTTTTTTTGATAAGAGATTTTTAGGTAGAGATACCCCAAAACATGCAAACATGCAACTTTCATGTGTAAAATTGGATTTTGGGAAATTGTGACTGGCGTGTTTGACCATTTTTGGACATGTTATAGACCTAATATTTAATTGATAAAATAATCATCAGAATAATGTGAATTGCAGCCCTTTCCATCAAATTACCATATTGGGCTTACTTCACCTCCAGCTACGCCACTAATATGTTTTTCAGCTGTCTACCATTTCCAGTCACGCTGTTGACGCGGTCACTAGCCATCGTTTACCTACAGAGAGTCCTCCTGACCTCTATGATGGTGCCAGGTGAGATCATGAAGAGACTTGTGACACAAAGCCTCCACACTGCAACTCTCCACCGCTATCTTTATACTGCGCGCCAGACAATCACGCAGCACAGGGCCGCCAATAACACCGTCAGACAGTCATATAAAGCATGGGTACTGGCTGGGGGAATGCCAAAATATGGACTGATGAGACTTGTTTGGTGTGAGGTTTTGTATTTTTTAATGTTGAATAATTGCCTTAGAACAAGAAAATGAAGAGGTATTTCTACAGCACGGGGGAGGGGAGAAGGTCAACAGGTGACGTAGAAACCCAAACTGTTGCTTAAAGTGTAGCTGGTGACTGCAGATTTCCAGTCGTCTCCAACACTTGCTTTTTTGTATGGAAACCCTATCTCTCCCCCCTCCCTTCCCCTTCCCCTCCCCCTCCTGTATTTATTTACTGAGCTAAAAACACACATTCCCTGTGGCTTGACATAATTAATGCAGTCTTTAAATGTAAATCATGCCTTATGGGTTCCTCCCAAAACCGTGTAATAAGCATTATATATTTACTGTATGGAGGATATACTTGGCTCCTAGTATTACAGTATTTCCATTAAGCTGTCTTGGCAACAAGTATGTTTCAGGGACGTAAGGAAGGTGATTTGACCCTCTGCAATAGAAGTCTTTTATGGTTCTATACTGTTCCACAAAGGTTGTGTATTTAAATGTGTTTTTGGTTGATTTCTTTGGGTTTTATAAGCAGAAGTAGCAGGGTTAACCACCCACTCAGCCTGAACACAGTCAGTATTTTGCCTTTCTGTTTTGCATCGATCTTTGTGTTTTCTCCGGTGTTTACCGGGGAGGGCAAAAAAAACGCAACAGGCTGTGTGTGAGTGAATGTAGTAAAAGGACAATTCTTACCAGCCTGAACAGAAAAGTCGCATAAACAGCTGATGTTGCACTTGAGTGCAGGCCAATGAGTGGTTTCCCAGTGAATTGGATCAGAGGATTGTTTTGTTGCAGTCTTTCCCACTGAGCTGAGAGCATGCAGTGCTGTAAACCTCAGTAGTGATGTGGTGTTAGATTTTTGCCAGGTCAAAAGATAAATGCTTTGTTGTATTTTCTGTGTAAGCTTTGATGTAATGCAGAGTGTGGTTCCCAGAGAACTGACCCAATATGGTACCAATGGAGAAAGTCTTGATTGATGCTGCAGTTGCCCTGAAAACGGGTTTTGTTTTTCAGAGTCAATCAAGCAGTTTAATCCCCTCCTATCTCTCTGCTCTTGTACCTTGCTGCCTTATCCCCGTGCATCAAGCTCTGTAAGACAAAGAAACGGCATTAAACTAGAAATGATAATGGTGCATTTTTAAGCACCATAGTTTTGTATGTATGCCGTCTGGTGAGCTAAAATATGGAATACAAACATGTCATATGAATGCTTGGTTATACCCCTTTCCAAAGAAAATAAAGTATATGACCTAAATCCTGATTTATATTTTTGTGTGCAAAATATAACAGCAGTTTTTACTTTCAAGCATGATATTTTTATAGATCAAAAACATATACTTCATTTGAAAGCATTGAACAAAACATAAAGTCAAACAATTTCCAAACATGAGTAACTTCCCATAAAAACATATAAAACAAATATAAAAGGGAGCCTGTAGGCAACCAATACATAAACCTAACTAGACCAACAGAACTGTATTCATTTTAAACCTAAATATCTGCTACCAGCTGCACTTCGTAATACATGAACTGCACCAACATGCAATCAATTTGGACAAAAAACACCGTTACTACACTAGTAGCAGCTAGAATTGCATTTTTACGAGATCGGTCACCTCGGAAGCCTGACTAAAGGTGTGCATAAAGAATAAATAAAAATGGTACATTTCCTGATGACACGCTTGAATAGGAAAATAAACTAGGACTTGTCGGACACAAAGCATACAATACAAAAAATGATGAGCAGTGCATAGCAAAAACTGTAAATTTACAATCTCAACAATAGTTAATTGACAAATAGCAACACAGCTACAGGTACACTGTACTGTAGATGAGTCATGAGATCACCATGATGACTGGAAAAGCAGGAAATGACAATTTACAGTAGGATTTTTATTTTTTTTTTCTCCCTACATGCATTTGACATTCATTCATTCAGCAGCCACACACTTACTGAAGCCGGGCTGTGTTCACAACACTCGAGAGATACAAAATGCAGAACTATTAGCAGAAGCAAACGGCTCAGCTGCCTCTGTGCTGACAGAAACAAGGCATTCCACCCACAGATGATTTCTAAGCCACATCTCACCATGTGCTGATGTAGTTAGTGTTGCCTTTCTGTGAAGTGTTCCAAATTATGTTTTGTAAATAAATATGTGTTATTGAATAAATTTAGAGTCCTCGCAAGCAGAAAAATTACAATGCTGATGCTGACTCAAACCTGTTTGATAAGAGGCTTTCTGATTTGACAGATTGCAGTGGCTATGTATGATCAGGATCGAGTCCATTTGGGATGTGATGACTGGAGTCTTACATCTTAACGGCATTGTTTTACTACCATAGAAATGACTGACTGATCATCAAAGAGAATTTAGAAATGTAATTTGCAAAGGACAAAAGTGAACCAGAGCTGGTTGTGGATGACTCTATCTCCCTGTGTATGGAGGTAAAAAACAAAAACAAAAAAAAAAACTACTATCTTTGTGTTTTATTATAACTCCTATAATAGATGCCCTTTAAATTCACAGTAGGATAGATGACCACATCTGTAAGTCCAGACCAGCAATGTTGGAAAAACTTATTTTTTTTTTTAATCAAATCAGGCCATATGGGAGGCAGTGAGCGCACTACTGTATGAACTATCTGGCTCTGTACACGCTAACTAAACTACACTTGTGAATCACCTTGCTTCTAGATAACTGTCGATTGTCTACATCTACGCTTAATCTTTACAATTTTCAAATATGAACTGATAGAAAATATAAACTTTATATAGTCCTGTATTAAACTTAGCAAGTAATCTAAGGAGGAGAGGAGTCTCTAGGAGACCAGTTGATTTCATGACTTGAAACAAAATGTATATGGATAGTTTCTGTAATGTATCTTTTACTATCTGCTGTGTAATGTTTGTGCTAAAAAGCTGTACATAAAGTAAAGCCGGCTCTACCCAGCACCTGAAGTTACAGAAATGTAGCACATGGGGCACTCACTAGCCGTG